>PVKB01004719.1:0-129772 GCA_004027205.1 Ctenodactylus gundi
GGCACAAAGAACGTTTGAAGATAAAACGGAGGAAAATGACCCCTTATTACAGACTTTTAGAAAACAAATATTATCACCCCTTGAAGACCAACTATTCTACTCTCCTGGGAATGATTTTAGCTAATCAAGTCACCGAAAGGGGGTCAAATTTTAAATATTTTTATCGCTGATCATACACTATCTGTTACAGAAAGGTTATTGTAAAAACAATAATTGATAATAAATAAGCTTTGTTTTTCCACTTAGGTAGTATTTAGCCCTCCATATTCATATGCCAAGAAATTCAAGCACATTAAATAAAGGATGTGCCTTAAACACAGACAATCTGCCTACTTGAGGGCCACTATCCACATGCTTTTAAATATTGTAGTAATTAATAGTTTACTATGTTATTTGACCAATGAAATGAATTAAAATATCCAGAATTATTTTATTGTCAGTAAAACACTAGACACCAAGTATACTTTTATTGTCTACTAACACATCAACAGAGAAACAAAGCAACCATAGTAAAATGCCTCAGATATATCCTTTTTAATCAGCAGATCTGTCTTTTCCTTCCCTAACAATGTCTGTTTTGATATGAATTAATTATCCTGAAAGCTAGAGCCTGCCGCAGCAGATGAGTTCTGTTTTGTACTGTTAAGGAATTTCTCCGGTTTTCTTGCTATTGGGCTTGATTCTAATTGAGTAGCAGGAGGAAACTGCCCACTCAGCTCCGGTGCTGCTGTCCTCCCTGGTCACCTGTGCCCTTCAACTTGGCTTGTTGGAGCCCCGGGCTGTTAAAACTCACTCTCTAGCAGGAATTACCTCAGGAAGCTACAGTTTTCAGTGCAGGCAGTGTGTCGAGTGTGCCTGGTACAAACATAAATACTTAATGTTCTTAAAGATTGTTAGAAAATTAAGCCAAAATGCCCAAAACAGACAACTCATTTCATATTGTCAGAGTGGGATCTTTATGTGACGGTGGAATTGTGAGGCTACAGAATTAAAGGCAGCCCACATGATTCTATTACACAGGTGTGATGAGATTATTAGCCAAGGTAAGAAATCTGAACATTCAGCAGAAAGATTAATTTATATCTATCTGGGTTATGATTTGCATAATATAGCAAACTATTTTTATTTATCTAAATTCCAAATTCAAGTAACTATTAGTATTATACAATGTAAAAAGCCAAAAAATTATCATTACATATAATAATCATTAATTCTTTATGAATACACTTCTCCAAACATAGACTATGTGTGTAATGTAGGACGTATCCAGGGCGTGTGAGGCTCAAGCTACATGTTGACTAATTCAAGTGGTAGGCATGAAAGTTAATTAAAATAGCTTGAAAATTGTTTAGAGTACAACAGTGGATTCACAGATCGCTTTCTGTCCATTGGAAGATAGTAAATGGGGCAGTCAAGAACAAGAATGCAATACCCAAGGCAAGAACCGGGTCGAGAATAGAAATATTGGCTCATCAAGGAAGAAAGGCAAGAATGACGCTCCAGGACCATGGACAGCTCTCCAGGAACGGAGGCTACATCCAGTCTCTTACAACAAAATCTATGCTACATGGAGCCAATGGCTCCATCTTGTTATCCCAGGTGGCTGAAACAGGAGAATTGCAATTTGCGCCCCAGGCTCAGTGAGACACAGTCTCATAATCAAAAGTAAAGACGTGCTGGGATGGAGAGCAGCGTGAAGGCCCCGGGCTTGTCCCACAGTACCACAAAACTGAAAACTAAAACAGAACTAAAGTAAATCCACTCTGTTTCTGGCTTCCCTTGAAATTTTCTGGCTTATCCAAGTTCACTTTAATTATATTTCAAGTTTTATCACACTGTTACAGAAGTGCTTAGAGTTTCTGTATCAGAGAAGCAATTCATTTGGAGCAGTTTCGGTGTCCAGATGCTTAGTAGACTCACACAAATTGTCACACAGCCTCTCTGACTTCCTGTTGCCATGTTATTTAGAACAGACAAATTCCAGCCTCAGACATTAAGCACACACAGCAGCTCTTAGAAAGTGGTGAAAAGTAAGTAATAGCTTGAAATAACGTAGAATAAAGAATTTTCCAATAAAGTTATACATTGCTGTTATTTCAGTACTCTGTAAGAAAGTCAAGAAAGATGGTTTTATGTCTGGTTTTTGCATATCCAATGACTTAATACAAACCACAAACAAGCTAAGACAATCAACATTAAAAAATTCAGACTTCTGTTTGGAAATCTAACATGTAAACTTTATATATATATGAATATGCAATGTGATATTTTAAATGTTTCAAAAATATATGTGCATAATTAGTCTAATTGTGAAAGTATAATGTCTACCATTATCTGAGATGTTTGTTTTTCTTCAGGGCATATTTCTTACAATACCTTTTGTCTACTGGTATCTTAGATTGGTTTGTCTCCCAAGTCTCCATGAATAGCCTAAACTTAGTGAATGTGTAAGAAAAAATAGCAATTTCAAGTTTATACTCCAAAGAGGGATAACATGCTTCTCCCCCCCCCCCAAAGACATGTATGTGCTACTTTTCTATGGGAAGAATCTTTGCTTAGAATGGCCGTCACAAGACTAGACTTCACAGTTTATGTACACCTGTGTAAGGCCAGTGAGTACTATTCTTAATGGTTTTAGAAAGTACTATATTCATACACACTTCTATTCAAAGAATGTAAGAATTAGGTACCATGGGATGGCAATGATCTTTTCCCTGTTTTTTTATATTAAAGAGGAAGACTTAGAGCCCTTAGGAGGGTTTGTGTTATGTAAGGAGATTGAGTTTCTTAATTATGGTATGGTAGGCTCCCTGACCAGGAATATCTATATTTGCCTAGAATATTTTTCTAAAATCTTCTATTGTGTTAAACAATAGAGATATGAGAAAAGCAACTAACATTATATTATTTTATCAGTGGCTAAAATTCTTCCTTCTCTACAGTAGTTCTTAGCAAGGAACGACTTTACTCCCAGAAGATATTTAGGAATACCTAGAGAAAATTTTAATAAGATATAGCAGTGTGTACTCTTGAAATACAGTGGACAAAAAATCAGAGTTACATCTAAGCAGCTTACAATGCACAAGATAGATCAACTTCCACACCTCTCCACACAGACACACACGTACACACACACTAACCTACTCAAATGTCACAGGTGCTGTTATAGGAAAACCTTACATTAGTGTAGAAACATAGATGGCAGCTAGAGCGTGCGAGAGAGTCTACGAGATTGAAAGTCAGAAAAGGCCCATGATTAAGAGTTACGGTTTAGAGCTAAGGTATCCCACAAAAGTTTTGTGTGTCTAGAGGATGATTAAATTATGAGGTGTTCTACTCATGGGGGGATTTCTTCATTGATGAGTTCCATAGCAGCAGGTACACCTGGGAGACAAAGCCTAGGGGTGGGGGGTGAGCCAGGGATCTTGTGAGCTGAAGGGTGGATTCTTGTCCCTGGCTCCACACTTCTCTCTCTGCCGTGGGTGGAGCTCTTTTTCCCTTGCACATCATGTTCTCTCTCTCTTTCTCTCTCTCTCTCTCTCTCTCTCTGCTTCCAGACCACCCATGGGTTGAGAACATTTCTCTCAGCAGCGCTCCCTACCTGGGCCCCTTTCAGGCCATTTCTACTCTGGAACCAACCAGTCACTGAGTGAAATGACAAGCCAAAATGTCCCTCTTTTCCTTAAGTTATGGAGGTTGGGCCTTGCGTTCAGCGATAGGAAAGGAGGCAGTGTAACATGCGAGTTCAATCTTTACGTTTTCCATCGGCTTCATTTCACTTGTGAAACCTGTATTGCTTGCAAAACATTGACACGGTTTGAGCAGGCGGGACTTGCCTTCCTTCCATCTACTCCAGTTTGAGATGTGACCATTTTCCCCTAAGTGTTGTTCCACCACCCGTTGCTCTCACGTGACCAAATGAGGCCACCGACACTGTTCGTTGGACCTCTAAAACCGCGGTCTGCATGAATCTATTTGTTTTCTTCCTGAAGAACCTATGTCAGATGTTTTGTTTTAGTGACACTAAGTTGATTAATGTAGGTATCCAAGATTATGTATAACATCTTCATGTGTTCTTGGCTGTGATGATGCCTAAATTTTACTAGTTCACCAGCCATGTCCTAGTCCTCTCATTCAACTACTAGTGCCAGATCTGATGGCCAGAACAGCAGCTCACAAGCCAGCCAGATAACCCCAACGCTGTTTTCAATACTCATTCACATGCTTCCTTCCTTGGATGTGGTCTGTTCTAGAAGCCCATGGGAGCCTTGCATCTCTTCAGATACAAAAACAATGGGAGCAACCAGACAAGGTCAGGCCGCCTTTGGCAAAGGTTTCTTTAATAAAGCAAAGGGGCTGGAGGAATGACTTCATGGTTAAAAAGCTTGCCTAGCAAATGCTAAGTCAAGTGCTAAGTATGTGACTCGGTCCCCCGGCACCACATAAGCCAGGCATGGTGCTGCACACCTGTAATCCCAGCACTCAGGAGGCTGAGACAGGAGGATTGCCCTGTGTCCAAGGCCAGCCTGGACCACAGAGTGAGATCTTGCCACAATAAGTAAATAAATAAAGCCTGGCGAAGCATGGAAAATGAAGACAGAACAAATTAGTAGCATTCTGTTTTCAGCTTTAAGATTTGTCTTGCTAAACTTACATGACTTGCTTCAAATTGTCTTAATCACATGATCATATGTGATAACTGTCGGACTTCATATATCTCTTTTTTTCTTTGCTTAAAATATCATGATTCAATAGAAAATTGTAATCAGGCCCACAAACCTAAAGTGAACAACTATAATTTTGTCACTAATGAACACAATGTCTCTTTGGCAGGATGAGCCACGCAGCCCTGGAAATTTTTGTAATACCTCACATCAAACACAGAACAAGGAATACTGGACACTTAAACAGAAATCTAAAGCATTTTCTAAAGGCATCACATAGCTGGTAAATAATAGAACCTTCAGGAGATTTAACTTATTAAGAAAAAAAATCTTCTTGGCAACCAGAATGTGTATATTTTTAGGACGTGTTATCTCAAAGTGCAATACTCAAAAAAAAAAAAAAGAAAAGAAAAGAAAAGAAAAGAAAAGAAAAGGAAAATACTAACTTAAATAATCTGGGTAAACCAGCAGAGGATAAGTTGAACAGAGAGCGACTGTCTTCCTTTATTCTTGTCCACAAATAATACATTCAGGTCAGGAATAATTCGCATGGAGAGTCATTAGATGCCAATCATGCACTTTCAATTAGATGCAAAATTATGGTTGCATATATTCAAACAGTTCTGATAAAGTTCTGCTTTCTAGAATGCAGAAAGCACAGTGTTTACACCTTTTGAGACCTAAGATTTGGTAACTTCCGGGTGATTTATGGCGGTCAAAGCCTGGAGACTAAATTGAAAGAAAGTGGCACAGTGAGGAGCAAAGCACACGGGTCACGGACTGAGCTGCGACGGGCATGGGATTGTGTCGCTCTGGGGGAAGGGGGCGGTGGTGACACAACCACCGCAAAGTAGCCTGCGTCCTAAGGAGCACCAGGTGACGCTTACAAATCAGGAGGGCAACAACCACGCCAGGTGGCTACGGGGCTGAACAAGAGTGACATAGGTCAGGCTTCTGCAGGAGGGTGGCTGTGGGTTTGGGAATCCAGGACTGACTTGAAGCCCCAAGTGGTTTAACTGCAAATGAAATTTCTCTATTGTCATCTCAGTTGCCAGGGAAAGTGACGTCATTCCCCACAGTTGCTATTTCTAGAGCAAGTACTGCAGCGAGACCATCAGAACACCCAAATCTCCGCCGGCACCAGGACACGCCGGACCACGCAGAGGAGCAGCGCGCGCACTTCCGACCGGAAGCAGGTCGAGTCGTCTCTCCAAGGACGCGCCTCGACTTTGACCATGCACCCGCAGGGTGTATTGCTTTGTTCACGGCTTTTGTCTGTTTTATTATCTTTTCTCATCCTTGCATACAGACCAAAGAGACATGAGCAGAACATGTCCTGCAGGCTGGATGAGGTGCATAGCAGGTAGAACAACCCACAGGTGGTGTGTGCTGACGTAGTAGGTACACGTGACCACTTAGCAAGGGCCTCTGTAGTGTAGACCACCAGCTCTTCGACTTGGTCCCCGCATTCGCACAGACACTGAAATACAATGCAGTCGGTAAAATCTTAATTTTCTCCATTAATTCATTCCATACTAATTTTGATTAGATGCCGTCTTAGAGACTCTGTGGTATTAAGCACCCAAATAATAGTAAATGGCTTTCAAGGAGTTCATTCCTTCCCAATATATGTCACTGTAAAAGCTTTTGGAAATGCACCGATAGCTGTGTCAGCTGGGAGCCAGTGCAATAGAGAAAATGACCAATTTTGCTGGAAAAGATTGAGATTTTGAAAAACACACTGATCTTAGACTTGAGGAGCGATCAGGATTTCCCCGGGAGGATTGAGATAAGGAAAAGGGACCAATGCAAGTTTAAGAAATAGACACAAGAGTGTAGACAGGTTGCATTATGTTAGATTACTGTTTCTAGAAACAGAGCTTTTGAGAAAAATACATATATAACACTTACTGGTAAGAAAAATCCCCCCAAAAAGCATTAAAAGAGGAAAAGAATGATACCAAAAAGAAGAGCAAAAGAAGAAAAAATGACAGGACTGGTGAGTGCTTGAAATTGAGCCCCACTGATTTTGCTAATCTTGTAGGACTGCTCTCTAAGAGGGCATTTGGTGTAAGTCCCAGTGAAAAGAATGCAGAATGTGTGCGATATGCCCCGCTCCCCATTAATCAGAAGTTTAAATTCAGGACTGCACACGCATAGGAGCCAAGTGGACACTGGCACTTCACACCTCATGGGTGACCAAGAATTCCCAGATGCAGAGGCAAGAAATGGAGAGTCCAGGCGTGAGACAAGGTGCTAACGCAGGAAGTTAATCATCGCAAACAGCCACATTCTAAGGGCAGCGGCAGCCGAAGAGCTTTAAGCACCATTCGCAGGCTGTCTCATACAGACACTTCCCTGCGCTGCGCAGACTAGGAGGGGCGCAGACTAGGAGGGACACCGCCTCGTCCAGCTCCCACACCGCAGCGTGACCCTCGGTAGTTGTGAAAACAAGACGCCCTCTCTTCACCAAAGACCGAGGGCCACGTGGTTTTTAAGCTTTAGGAAAGAAAGCTGCTGGAATGAGCTACGGGTCGCACTGCTCACTGCTGGTCGTAAGCTTCAGTAGCTGAAGGACCACGCCATCGATCCAGATAGCCTGGCGTCATTGTCAGCTCAGACGCCATATTGACCTGCCTTTAGTGCCTAGGTAAGCCTCCTTTCCTGGGTATTGTACTCCTGATAAAGATGTTTTGCAAACTGAACAATAAAATATTTAATAGATATAGTTGTACTGATATTGAAGACTGTGGGTCTCCCCCAGTCAATGGGCTCTGGCTCAGGAACTGACTTGGATCTGGTAGGTAGCAGGACATATCTTATATCCCAGTAGCTGATGTCTCATTCTTTATTCCTAAAGTAAAAACCCCTGTGCTACACTGTCCATCTACCTTACTCTTGGAGCAGTCATGATCTCTTAGCTTGTTTCACAGGTCCTAGTGTTTGAGACATACCGACGACATTATGACCCTCATGCGAGTTGAGGCACTTTTCTTTGCCTTACATATGGCAAGTGAGTTCTGTCACCTGGCCTTTAATTTCTGGGTTATATCATCCTCCTCTATATTCACAAATCTAGGGTCATGACAGTATTTCTTCCCATCTTGGCTGGTAGCCGGTAATCACGTGTGATCTTGATAAGGTTACTCTTTCTTCCACTCACCACTCTGTACTTTTCCTTAGAGGACAAAAAGCGTCCTTCATAAACCTCTTGGTGGCCTCTTCGGCAGGGGCTTCTCAGGTCTTTCTAAGGGAGCCCATTTGGACTTTCTCACCTCTTTGAATCTTCTGACATATGCCTCAGTTCTATACCTAGTTTGTGTTCTATAATCACAGTGCCTAAGCTTTAAAGGCTCATCACAGAAAGTCATCAGGGCCACCCGCTTAGTGGGACATTTACGTCTGACTTACAATAAGACTTGCCATGCCGATACATCCCATTTCTTCTCTGGCATCTAACATACTCGAGATTTCTGTGTACACCCACTTCGCAGGTTCTTGTTAGCACACACAGCCAGATTCTGCAATTTCTTTGACGAATGTTATACTTCTTCAAAGAACAGGAATCTAGTTTTTCTGTTAAGCCCATACTGAAAAACTTAGGTAATTGCTCTAAAAGAAATGAGAGTTAATATAAACAGATTACAAAAGGAATAAGCACCCTCTGATGAAATACTCTCTAGATTGAAGAGAATACAGGACCTCCATGTAAAAGAAGACTCTGTTATTTTGGAAAAAGGGTGAAGCTCTTACCTAATGGCCTTGAAGGATTATGAAAATTTGGATACTTATTCTCCGGCTTGTTTTTACAAATTTCCCAAGTCAGGTTTTGAGATTCCTGGTGATGAACGTCAGGACTCTGACTGTACTATAGGACACCCGTGGACCTGAGAATTCAGTTATTCTTTGTAGGTTTTCCACTCCACAGTAAGATCCTGGGCCTGGTTATAAGTATAAAAATCAACAGTAACATAACCTGCTGTCCTCGTTATTTTTTCACTTCAGGGACAGGGTACCTGACATCCACAACTTTAGGAGGCAAAGATTTATTTTAGCTAACAGTTTCATCAGGTCAGCATCCACTCACAGGTGGCAGCTGGAAATGCTGGAACCACGCGGCGTAGCAGAACAGAGCCTAAGCAGGAGGGAGGTGAAGCACACACCCCTCCAGATCACACTCCTTCTAGACAGGCCCCACCTCCCAAGAGAACACGGCATCCGTATAAGGCTTCTGAAGGACACTCCAGACCCAGACCGCAGGACCTGCACTGAGGCTTTTTAATCTAATCATGGTAAGGCTTTTATTATAATTCTTTTCTACCTACTTATTGCTTTGAAGCAGGAAAACAACCCTTGGATCTGCCTGGGGCATTTTCAGTGGCAAGAAAAAGTTCTATAATTCCTCAAAAGTCAAGGTTAGCTCAGCTGAGCCAGGCTGCCCTTTAAAATTCTCCTAATAACACCAAAGGCATAGGCACAATTGAAATCAAAAGGATAAAATTTGATTTCTGACACTTTTGTGACCAAAGGCCAATCTCCAGGAAAAAAATCCTTCTTCTAACATTGTGACAAGAAGCCAAATGAAAGCTCGCATATGACATGTCTAAATAAAGCTTTAGGCCAGACTAGCTAAGTATTTTGCAACATACAGTCCATCTTCTGACCCTGATAAACACGTTTCAGTACCGAATGGCTGATCCTGGTATGAATTTACAATCTTTAAATTCTCATTCATATGTTCCAATGCCCACATAATTCATGTGTGCATACAATTCTTAAACTCCTATTTCTGCTAGAATACGGTGACGTGAGTGCTAGACAACCCTTGGATCCCTGACAGCTCTGTCCTGTTCCCTCCCCAGCACTGTTCCTCAGAGAGAGAACCCCGAACCCCAGCTTGCTGTGTCCCAGCATTCATGAGCAGTGGCCTCTCTATCATCATCTCCACACCAGAAGTGCATTCCACCCTCAGGAGGAGGCCAGGAATAAGTCCACTTGGCTCTAACCTGAAGAAGGGCACGTAAGAGTTCCCGATAGCAAGGGGCTGGTGAAGAGGGAGACCACAGCCTCCTGTGAAGAGCCCAGCAGGGGCAGTCCAGACGTGCCCTCTTAATGGGCAGAGCCTGGCAGGGAGCACCTCTTGCCTGGATTTAAGGATATTATTGTCTGAGAGCAGAGATTATCGTTATTGGTATGTCTTGCACTTACCCATGGATGCCTAACAACATTATGCAACATTTCGGTGTGTATTATCTAAATGTGTGATAGGGACGGGAATAAGCGTAGGTGGCCACAGAATGTTAGCGTGTAGGGAAAGGCTAGAAATTAAGTAGCAGCAGATTTGAGCTCGTGTACAAATGCTTGTACCACTTAATTCCTTGACTAAATTGAGACCAACAAAAGCTTTCATAACTAAAGAAATATAGATACTTGAGCAGTCAATTTTTTAATATCTTCTCTAGTTCTAAAATTCCATAGTTATTTCAAACTCATCCCATCACTAAAAAGCACTCAAAAACAATATTCTATGCATGGCTTTATGTTTTTACATAAAAGCCAGTAATAATATTAAGCCTTGGAAATAAATTTCAAGACAAGTAAGCATGTTCTTGCTAGTGTTGTGTGGACATGTTCTTAAGGAAGCACCGGGATTCACTTGAATATGTACAAAGAAAGACCCCCAAAACAGCATGCCTGTTCAGAGTAAACAAAATTGCAGTTAATAAATGGTACTTGTAAAAAATATGACTGTCAATTTCATTCTGGCCAGGAATTAGTATGTGAAAACTCTGAAGAGTTATGAGGTTTTCAATAGAGAAACTCTAGGGAGCAGAAAGGCTACACAGTGGTCAATGCTCAGTCTGCACAGTGAAGACCCCAGAAGCCCAGCAGGACTTGCTGTGGCGCTTCCGTGCCCCTGACAATGTTTCTAAGATACCCCAGTGGGCTACTAGAGCTAAGGCTCTTCAGTGTTTAAGACTTCTGTTTTGGACAGACCTAGAATTCTCAATTTTGCATTTTGTCATGCAAGAAGATTTAAAAACTATCTTCGTGATTGACTTATGTTAGGTGGGTCACCTGGAATCCAATATTTTAGATGGTGGAATAAAGTCAAGCTTTAAAAAATGTATTCCCTTGTGGAATTAATTATTAATAATTTTAATAAAAAGGTTCTAATCTGTAATCATAATCATTTGAATAATTTCTAGCACTGAAGAGAATAATTATTTTAAGAATATCTGCAGATTTTATGGTTCCACTAGAGATTGATATACTCTCTAGTGTTCTCGTGAGAGCTTGAGCTGTATACCAATTGAAACTGAAAACTGAAATTCTTGTATGTTCATGATTATTCAGAGCTGTGAAAAGTCAGGCATACGAATGTGTTACATCATGTTACTAACAAAGATAGTGACTCTAAACTTCTAAAAATTTCAAGTATTAAAACAATAGTTCTAAAATTATGTATTAAGAAAAAGACAAGTCCCGTGTCTCATCAAAGATGATACACTACTAGATGTAGAGACGCCCCGACTCTACTGTACTAGCCTCCTCTACAGATCCTAATTTCTAGATACACTCATATTTCTTTAAGTCCATCAGAGTCACCAGGAATTAAATAGAATTTCCTTTACTGACTATTCAAATTATACTCCACAAAACACTGCAGCTAAGGACAAAGTGTTTATCAGATAACTGTCCCCACAACTATGTCTTCTTTGAACCAAGAAAAGAAATTTCAACCACACATGATTGAAAATTGAATTTCTCATTCATTTTAAAAGCTCTTGTCTTTAAAATATTCTTTTCTTTAAAATACACAAAGCTGTGATTGTTCATCTTTGGCAGAGTCACTATAACGTTTAACTTTACTACTTCTTTTCAGACTATGTGTCACAATGAGGACTTTCGCTATAGCCTTTTTTCAACAAGATGTATTGCTAAATATGCTGTCACCCTTTAGCTCTTTTTTGTTTTACTTCCATAGCATAGTTAAAGATTGTTTTCCTCTTGATGAAAAAAATTTTAACAATTTGCTCATCATGACGGTATAACGGAAAGATGAGGGTTTTGGTGGGGTGGCATAGGAGGGTAAAATTAGTTGGGTTGGGTAAAATAGCAGACAAGATATTGACAGAAAACCGCAGGAACTGCCACTTAAACAATTCAAAATTTACAGAGATTGATGACACACATAACTACTCCTTACAACCTGAGAAGCACATTGCCTACTAAAACTTTTCTATAATGGGGTCTTTATGTTTTGTAAATATTAAATTTATTGAAATTTCTTCTAACTTCCCAAGAGAACTGTGATTTCTCAACACTTTATACAAAAATGAAATATTAAGATACATCTTCTGATATTAGGCCTTGCAAAGTGAGGTAACTTCTACAGAATGTCATTTTTAACGTGTGTTTGCAACATTTCAATTTATAATGTGATTTTTCTTTCTGCATGTCTAACTCTGTGGTACAACGTGCTGTTGGTAGCAAAGACATTGTAAAACAATGCAAATTTAATTAAGCATTTCCTCAAAAGTTATGGCAAAAATTACTTTGGAACTTCAAAATGTCTGTGAGAAAATAAAAAAAAAAGTGTTCAACTTACATGGGTAGACATACATTTAATTAAGTACTGTGTGACTATATAGATCACACACTTAATTAAACACTTCAAATGGCGTCAGAGACCCCAGCCATCAAAGAGCCAGAACTGCAAAGCCACAGCTGAGACGCCCTTGTCTGCAGCACCGTCATTACCCGACGCTGGAGACAGTGCCTTGAGACCGAGTCTTCCAGGCTTAAATTAAACCGAGCTTTCTTAACTGTTACGATGCGTTTGTTGGGGATTATTTTTGAAACTATGTATACGATGCTAATTTATAATGATGCAAAAGAATATTTTATTATTTTTTCAATTGATAAATATTTATTAATCACCAAATAAAGGCAAAACCATTGCATTTACCTACTGCAGAGTGACCAGCTGCTACGGACTTTACAGCTCTAAGGCACGCACGTTTAGCTTCTCACGGTTCCTGAGAATCAGATCCTCCACGGTGCCGGAGCTGTGTCTTCCACACGAGTACCTCTCACGAGACTGTCATCGAGGGACTGATCACATCTGATCTGAGGCTTGACCGAGAAGGGCTCTGCATTGAAGCTCGCATGAACATTGACAGAATTTATGTCTTTTCAAGTTGTCGGGAAAAGTGTTTATCAACCTGCTGACCACTGGGCGGAGATCACCTTTATTTTGGGGTCTCTTCATTAAATTCAGCAATGGAGTCAACAGATACAGCCTCCGAGCAAGATGAAAGTTACAGTGTCCTAAAATTTAACCGTGGAACTCACATCCAAAGACATTTGCCATGTTCTACTGGACAGAAACAAGTGATAGGTCTTGTACACAACCAAAGAGAGAGAGCTAATATACCAGGGGTCACTCAGCACCTGCAGCTCCTCTGACAGTCATTGAGAGTCCGTCCGTAAGAACTTCCTTTCAGGGCCCGAGGAGAGCACTGTCAGCTGCATTTGCTCTGCCTTTCCCCAGGGCCACCTGAATATTTGAGTTGAAATTAGAGAGGACAGAAAACTTCATGCCCAAAGCCAGAAACCCAGGTGGCACTGACGGCAAGTGTTCCATGTCTTTCTGCCCCGCTCCCCCCCCGCCCCCGGTGGTTTCACATAAGTCAGACTTAAACCAACAAACATGTGGCCATCATCTGGAGGTGAAGCTTTACATACAGATAACCAAAAATCTTAAAGTCATTCTGTCCTATACATGCTGAGGCAAACCTGGAAGGATTATATAAACTACAGTAATAGAGAAAATTTAAAGCATTACTCATCACTAAAGGAGCCCACTCCCAACTAAATGAAAACACTTCTCCAAACATCTTAAGTATACTCTAAGCCAGATTTGGACAGCTAAATGGGTTGCCCAGGCTAGAGAAAGAAAGAAAGAGAGGGGGAAGGGAGAGAGAGAGAGAGAGAGAGAGAGAGAGAGAGAGAGAGAGAGAGAGCAATCCGGTGGAAATGAAAGCTACAAGAGACTAATCTGAAGCCTTAAGTGAAGACAAAACTCAAAAATACACCAAGAACAAATGTCATGTAATAAAAGGATTTTAAAATGTGCTGTTCTCTGAGGAGGATAATAATTCTCAAGCATTGTCGTTTTATCATACTAAGCATATTTTTTCTCTCAGTGGAACAAGAATGTAACTTAAGGCATATGTATCCCTTGTCCTGCACTATCAAATATAAAAGATAACCTTGTCTCATTAAGATCCACAGTTTCTACATCATAAGCTATTTATTTATTTATGGAGACAAGATCTTGCTCTGGTCCTGAATTCACTACGTAGCCCAGGATAGTCATAATCTCATGGCGATCCTCCTGCTCCAGCCTCCAGATCGCTGGGGTTATAGACTTGAATCACCACACCCTGTTGACCCAGTTTATGTGGTGCTGAGGTGTCAAACCTGGAGACTCGGCACTTGCAGGACAGGAGCTCTTGCTGCTGTATTATTCCCCTAGTCCCCAAAACCAGTTTAAATAACTATTCTACCCCAACTGCTTTTACAAGCATAGTAATAGCAATAATCAGTGAGATAACACACTTAGTTAAAATAAAAGATTTCAACGTTAACCCCAAAGCTTCTCGTGCCTAACAGCCAGTTGGATGATGCGACATTCCTTAACACTGAAAGCTCCCAAATTATCAGGTTTTTAATTTCCATTTTCATTGTTGGAGGTTCTGTTAATGGAAGATATATATATATATATATCATAAAGATAGATGATAGAATATATACATATATCATGTATAAAGATAGATGGTAGATAGAATATATATAATTTATCCTTAGACATATAACTATTCTTAGCTTTCTCATGATATATCAATGAATTTCTCCAAGAAATCTTGTCAGTTAGCCCGCTTTGATTGCAGGCAAACAAAACTGACTTTACCTACAAAACCTTCAGATGTACAAATAGTGCCAGTGTCTGATTTCTTCATTGAGTTATGCTGAAACTGTGATGCTCAAAACAAGAACCACTACCAAAATATGGCTTTTTGAATCTAAAGTTTAATTAACTAGAACGAAATATAATTAAAATTTCAATAACTTGGCTTTATTAGCTGCGTTCCAAGGGCTCAGTGGTGTCATGTGACTGCTGGCTGCTCGATTAGACATCCCAAAGGTGCCCTAGCTCCATCACACGGGCAGAATGAGCTGCCAGGTGTCTGTGCCGGAATGACTCTGACTTCTGCGTGAGTCGCCTCCAACCGCGTTTGTGCCCGGTCTGTCGGCACTGAGGACCAAGATCCTAGACAGCGTGAGCTTATTAGCCCGCGCCTGAGTCACGCATATACCATTTTCCTAGGATTACACAACACGTCAATGGGAAGTATTTATCCAGATTAGACACAACGTAAAAGAATTTTTTTCCCCCAAAGGAGAATGCAGTTCTAACATTACAAGACGCAGGAGTGGAGTCTGTGTGGGCAAAGCACGCTTACGTGTGCTACGTGTGCACACTTGCACGCTGGCTGCCGTTTTAGCGCAGGAAAGGAGGTGGCAGGGCCAGGTGATCTCCACCCATCGGTCGGCTAATTAGAACAGAAGGCGGCCTCTTTAAAACTCCCATCCCCTAGGCGGGGACCTGGGGGTGCCAGGCTGTCTGAGGCTATGCCAAAGATCCTGGCAGGTGTGGCAAAACCGGAAAGAGCCCTGCAGCTGCTCGCCTGGCTTCTTGATGGCTGAATCCTACTTTCCTTTAAACCCAGCCTGGTGACACAGTAGCTGAATACCCCAATCAGTTTGGGAAAGCCTTTCTAGCCTCACAGGGCGCTTTTGTTTGTGCCACAGCTTTCAGCTTCAGTAGGAAAGACGGGAAAAGAGTGGTGTCAGTGCATAGCAGCACCTGCGCATGCATTCTCACTGCACAAACTCCTCTGCTCAGCACTTCCAGGGTGATTTATGATTGCAGACCATATCTCAGCTCCTTGTGGTCTGATGGTAATGTGTGAGCAGAAAAAAACCATCTAGACCTTAAATTGGTTGCAGCATGAATTTCACAGTCAGCCTGCCCAGAGCTCAGCACAGCTCTTTTTACCAGATTTTGGACAAGAAAAAGAAGTCATCCAGAGCATGAAATAGGTGGAGGTGGCAGTGGAGGAATCTGAATTCTGGTTGTAGCACTGAACCTCCGATTTCCCCTGAAGACAAAGATGATTTTGGACGGTGTTTTAAAATAAACTTACATTATAAAATGGCCAAGTCTAGCTCATTCACATATGCATTACCTCAGGAAGTTATGGTTTATGTCATGAGAATACTTCAAATCCACTCTTAGCACTTTTCAAGAATACAATGTGTTTTTATTAACTACAGCCATCATGTTGGACATTGAAGCTCTTGAACGCAATTCACTTTTCCAGTGGTGTGCGGGGTCTAGCGAGGCGGGATGCACAGGAGGGAAGAGTAGGCCGGCAGCAGCCTGCGTCTTCAGCTGGCACCAGCCTGAGCAGTTCCCTCTAGGGCGGGAGGCTCGCCACGGCTCCTCCACCGTTCCCAGAATTCATAAGGAAGACAGATTTAGAAACCAGAAGATGGAAGCACTGCGTGATGTTACCACTTGCTACGGGGTTTGAAGTACATTATTTTATTCACTAAGCAAACCGTGAGAAAACATTTACTCCTATTTTTAGGAAAGCTGAAATGTAGAATGGTAAATTACCATAGTAAAAATTTGAATGAGCCAGGTACAGGGCCAGGTCTGCTGGCTGTGCGGTGTTTGGTTTCTACGATAAACTTGTGCACTCAGTACTTTCGGTCTATGCACAACAAGCCACATCAGAGATGCGAGCCAATGTTTGATCAACAGTAGAATAAGTGGAACAATAAATGAGTGGACAATACTTTGTAGGTCACCAAATAAAATGGTAAAGCTCTCTACCTGTGCTTTGTATGCTGGTTTTGAAACGCTTTCCTTTGGAGAAAGGTTCTCTTTTTCCTGGTGGCTATTAATGATGAGCTTGTCATCAGTATCACACAAGGGGAAATAATGACTGTTCTAAATTTGGTCCGGTGAGCCTCCAAGGGACAGGTCTAAAATTAGCACTTGAAAATCATTCCTGGGCTCCGTAAAACTGAAGATGTCTGCTTCCGCGGGCCACCGCAGCCAGAGGGAAGCTTTCTTACGTAAGGAGCTGGGACTTCGTTACAGAGGATAACTTGAGGATAAAACTGAAAAGCCAAAGGAAAAATAGGGCCTCAGAGAATCAGAATAGGTGTGCTCCTGGAAAGAACTAACCATGCCTGCCAGACCCCTGCACCCCACTTTAACGTGAGGAAGCGTCACAGATCATCTATCATATATTTACTGCACAGAAGAGCTTGCGGTGCAAACGGAGTCAGGTTCATGGCTGACTCAGGCAGTCCTTAGGCAGGATGAACTACGGCTCCTTCCTTTGGTCTCCATGGTCCAGTACGGCGAAGACAGAAGATAAACATCATTCCTCGTGTCTTAGGATGAACTCCGGTGGGCCAGAGCTGGAAATACACAGCGATTCCTGACAAGAGAGTGTTACAGACCTTTCTCTTCCTGGGAAGTGGAACAGTCGAAAGCTTCACTGTCTACCATTTTCATTATTTCGTATTTATCTTTGTAGTTTTGATTTCACTTCACAGTGGCCCTTGAGGAGAGGCCTTGTCTGTTGTAATTCTCAGCAGGCTCAATTTCCTCCAAGGCCCATAACGAGAATCTGCTTCGTTATACATGGCCCTGAGGTAAATCACCCCAAAACGAGTGTTAACAAGCAGTCCTTGTCCTGCAAATTGTTCCTTCTTCTCACCAAAAATGATAGACTAAGCAGGGAACAGCTTAAATTCAATACATCGCACATTCGAGGTTCCTAGTTATACACTATATTGACATAACAGAAGCCAAGTTTTCAGCTTCCTGGTAAGCCAGTAGAGCTCTTTTGGAAGTCTGCAAGTCCACTGAGTCAAGACCATTAACCTTTTAGATAGTTTCAAGCTGTTCACAGAAAGACTCAATTACAAAATTGAAAGGTCTTGGTACTAAATGCCCTGGACTTCTGGCCGGCCAATTGTCTTAAATTTATTTTTAAGTAGGATGTTATTAAAAACAGTGCTGTATAAAAGTAAATTTGAAGCAGGACATTGTTATTTCTCTTTGATGTTTCAATCCATTTAACAGGAAAAAGGATTTACTGTATTGTTTCACGGCATCCGCTTTATAGCTGGAAGACCAACCTAGGTTTATATCCCAAGGTAGCCACTCACTGAGCCACACAGTGCTGGGCATATTACTAGACGTAACGGTATTTTTAACACTAAAATGAAAATAGCAATACTAACCTCATTTAACGCATCATTAAGAACATTAAAAGAATTTTCCTATGAGAATTTCTTGTAAGAACGTCACACACAGAATAGGCACCAAGAAACACAGTTACTTATTTGTTGGTGGAACAGAACACCCCACATCCACGACTTAAAGAAAGGAAGGTCTATTTTAGCTCAGAGTTTCAAATGCAGTCAGTCCATTCACGGGCAGTTGGCAGTGGTGGAAACCCACGGCAGACGCCCAGCAGGAGGAAACGGCTCACAGCGTGGCAGACAGGAGGCCACATGAGCAAGGAGAGGTGGAGCTAACTCATACCCTTCCAGGTCATGACCCACTCTTGGGCCTCTTCTAGGCTAAGCCCTAGTGCTCTACCCTTTCTATTCCGGCCCCACCTCTTCACAGCACATGGCTCCATGGGTATTCCACAAAACCCAAACCACGCAGATGGGGGTTGGGGGGGGGTGCATTTCTGATCCAAATCATGGCAAACAATAATAGTATTTACAAGTGGTGTTGGTACCACATGCCTTAGTTATTGCTTCATCATCATGACAAAAAGGCTGAAATGTGCAAATCTGAGGAAGAAAAGCTTCTTTTAGCTCACAGGATCATTCGCTTGGTGTCTTCATAAGGTCTCAGTGCATTCATGGGCAGTCAGCCACAGGGAAGCACATGGCAGGAGCAGAGTTGGAGGCTGTTCCTCACAGCATGGCAGACAGGAAACCAGGCCATGTTCCCACAGGAAGGTAGGAAGGAGCACAGGCCCTTCCAGGTCCCAGCTTGGCAATCCACCCCTTCTGGGTCCAGCCTCAGCGTTCGGCCTCTTCCAGGTTTAAGCCCCCACCACATACTTGTGATCCAGTCCACTCACCTGTAATCCACCCCACATGCTGGCAGTTTGTAATCTGTCACAAGCCTATCTTTCACCACACACCATAATCTTCTTTTCAGACCAGGCCCCAATATCCCACCAGCACATGATTCTGTAGGTAATCTATAACATCCAATTAGATGAGACTTTAAGGGGACACTCCAGATCCAAACCACAGTACCGTATTTGCCAAATTTCCCATAAGCCAAATCATTTGCTTGCTTCACTATTTTTTCCACTCTTCCTCAGTTCCTTAATGTATTTGCCAAGAGGTTTTAAGATCACTCGCATTAGTCTCTATTTGACCATGGCAATCGTTAAAAAAGCATTTGTTTCAAATGTAATAGTGCACGCGTGGACTCTGCCCCACATCTCTCTCTCCCTTTCTCATTCTTCCTCTCTCCCTCTCTCGCAGAAACACAGAAATTCATACACGTGAAAAAAAAATGTTTTCCAAAAACAACATTTGACTTCAGGACTTAACACATTTCATTCCATCCTCGTCAATTGCAAAAGAAATACTGGCCATGGTCCATTACAGTGACTTCATAACTTATAAATAGAACACTGCCCACAGTTTAAAAAATGATTTTCTAAAAAGCAGGACATAATCGGATGACCTGCTGTTTTGTTAAAGGATTTTATTAAGTAATGAAGCAGCCTAACCCTAGATGAATGGATCTGCTTACGATCAGGAATCTAGAGTGACTCAACTGAAAGAGGCAAATGGGGTAGTGGGTACGTAGGGAGATCAATTACAACAGATTCACTTCCTAAACCTGTGCTAATGTCCCCAGCTCCTGGTGGTGGCGGCTTCCCCTATGAACGCCTGCCAGTGAACGCCTGTCCATCATTTTGGCCCGAGTGAGGTATGCAAATATAGGTGGTCAACCCACTAACGAACATAATTTGTAATCTCAGGAAATGCTGGCCGTAAATCACTTATTTAAGAAAGGCTGATATGCCAGGAAAAGTCCATTAATGGTCTTTTGACCTATAAGTCAATAGTTTCTTGTTGACAGGAGTATCTAAATGTTCTACTAAAGCCATACAAAATGAAACTTCATCTACAGCATAAAACTAGACAACTGGTTAGTCAATTCTATTTACAAAATAACTCATATATTATTTATTTCCATGACAGCCAAAACTTTTAAAAATTTAATCACCACTCTCTGGTGCACATGAATGTAATGAGCACTTTTGGCAGCTGGAAGTTGTCTATGGACTCATCTCTAGGTAACTTTTAAATATAGAAAATAAATTTGAATCACAAATAAAACCAATTATATTAAAGTATTGACCGACTTATACGTTCTGGGAGGTCTCTGAAATCCAGCCTAAAACTCTATGCTGTAATTTTAAAATTTAGATTTACAACCTGTTTTAGATGTCCCACCTGCAGTGCCTCCAAACCGTGAGCTTGGACTGAATTGTGAATAAGAAAACTGTGACTGCGCTTGGACGCGCGCTGGAATACAGATGAAGCAACTGCTACTACTCCCGAGGCACTGCCAAACGCTGCGACTCGGATGCAGAGGGAAGATTTGAAGGATTCTACATGAGTCTTTTTGTTCCTAAATATTCAAATAAGACTTTCTCGCCTCTCTTCAGGGTATTATATTTTATCTTACATTATTCTGATCTTTTATTGCCAGAAAATGACAGCACAGTATGATGCATATATTGAGGTTATCCTATTTCTGAAATATCAATCATAAGTATTGCTCAAATGAACTTTTGTCTCTCAACGTTTTTTTTTTTTTTTCTTTTCTGTGCGATCAGTCTTGATTGAGCAATCTGCTGGAAACAGATGAGTGACAGATAGTTCTGACTGATGAAATCTAGAAATGCAGTAAGCAAAAGCAGACACTAAAACATGAACAATAATAATTTAAAGTCCTAGCACAGCTGCCGCCAGCAGCAGTCCAATACATTCAGCATACTTCCTTCCGTGATATTCCTGAGGGAAATTACATAATCTGACAACACAGTTTTGTTACAGAGAAAAATCAACTCAACATTTCTCCACTTTCATATTTACAGTCAATTACATGAAAAATTCAAGCAGGAAATAACCCCAGGATCTAAACCATCCATAAATAATTCAAATTGTCAACTTTTGGCAGATCCACTAAAAGCAGTTATTATTTGTAAAACAACCGAGAGAGAAGTTTAATACAGAAGGCGAGGTACGCATATGTGAAATCCAGCCACAGCGCCGTGCCCTCTGGTCCCTGGATAATGTCCTTGGAGCACAAGGTCAGAAACTGACATTCCATCTAGAGCTAGCTATTAGTAGGTCGGAGGGAAGGTTTCACTTACAATAAGGTCATTAATTAGAGGCTTAAATGTTAGATGTGATTCACAGTAATATTAGGCTGCTACTTGTCAAAAAGAACATTTCAAACATTAGGCTAATTGATAATGTCCACTTATAAAGTGACTCCTCAGTGTCGGACAGTCACTAGTCATTCTACTGGGTGATTTAGTGGAGAGGGAGAGCTAGAACACGTCCTCACAGCAGAGACGAGCCAGTACAGACGAGAGCAATCTATGCAGTCTATGCAGTTCAGAGCTCAAGCTTTGCATAGACTTGTATCAGGTCAACAATCTACATTATCATCTTCTTTAAAATCAAAGCTTAATTTCAAGAAATGCAAAATATCCTAAGCTACTTGTGTTGTAATAAAACATTTTATGATGTTTTCAATTGCATTTAAGTTTCTGTTTTGTTTTGTTGTTATTTTGTTTTGGTGGTCCCAGGGATTGAAGCCAGGACAAGCACTATTTACATAGATACATTGAGAAGCTACTAAAGTCAATAAAAACCCCCAGACAACAAGCTACACAGGCAGCCCACCTTTCTGTGCCCCCCATCTTACTAGCAGAAGCTTTACCCTCTCTTTCTTTCCCCTTTTGTAATTTTCCAATACAGCCTTTTCTTCACAAAAAATTAAGATTAGAATATACATAGTATTAGACCAGTTATTAGGTTCCGTCAATAATTTGTTAGTCCCAGATTGTAATGTAACAGAAAATCTTTGTTCGGATTGTGGAATATGACACGGATCTTAATCCTTCTTTCCAATATTGGTCAACAAGTATTTTGTCCATAGAATGTATACAGCTCTATAATCTGTTCGTCCCTCACTGAAAATTGGACATTAAGTAACCAGGAGAAGGTTGAAAAGTCCCCAGAAACAAAAAGCTGAAGAAGCTAAAAACAGACACAAACTCTAAAATCTGGATGAACCTAAGAATATTCTAAGGAAGGAAATAGTCTAACAGAAGAATCTGCGTAGAAGAGAAAGACTCCATTGACAATACCCAAGCTACAACCCTCAGCAATAGAACTATGAGAAACAAGGCAAGCAATCGCTTGCAAAAGGCCTGACTCCCCAGAAGCTGATACCCATGGGCTCTGAAGAAGTAGCAAAGGACATCAGGTCAAAAAACAAGTGAACCTAATGAGCAAAGAATTCATGCAAGATGTGTCTGTTCATGGGATTATGTCAACTTGATGGAACTAGGACCGGCACCTCCGTTAGTGTTAGGATTTGTCAACCACCCTAGCCTGGGGCTTACGAACCTGTCGGGATTCGAGCGTGAGTCATTTGTGGGCTGGCCAATGAGAGAGGAGTGCCCACCCAGATGTGGGAGGGCCAACTGGAACTCCGGCAGAGTAAGAGGCAGGCAGAGGGACAATTGTTCGGGCTCTTCCTCTGGGAAGCTCTAGCCAGCACGATTGTCTACACAGATTCACTCCATCCTCGACTTGTCCCTGTCTGCCTGTTGCTGCCCTTCAGTCACTGATCTTCAGTCCCCGATCTTCACCTGAGCTCTACAGCAGACTCTCACCTCACCGGCTGTTCTGCAGTCCTGGAAGGTCGGGAGATCTACTGCTTGGCGGAGCAGCCATCTTGGACCACCTCTATCATTGTACTTGTAAGCCTTCCTAATAGCCCCTCTTGTGCTAAGATCTGTAAACTCTGTCTTTTGAAAAGAACCCAAACTAATACACAAGATATGCTTACATAAATGCAAGACGTGTTCACACAGTTCAAGAAACAACCATCTTAATGGAGAAAAGGTTTAAGAATTATAAAAAGACACATTTTTAAAGAGATAAACAAGACAAAGCAAGAAATGAAGAATCACTTCAGTAGAGAAACCGAAAAAACAAAAGCTGAAGTCCAGGATTTGAAAAATTCACATGAAAAAATGGGAAACTAGATTGAGCATTTTGAAGACAGACTGGCAGATCATGAAGATAAAGTGGATAAAATAGATCGTACAGTCAGTGAAGACCAAAAAATAAAAACACAAGGAAGAGACTTGTTAAAACAGCTGACGGCTGACTCAAAGAGGAACAGCCTCACAATTATGAGAGTGCAGGAGAAAATGGAGTACCATGCAAAAGATTTAAAGGACACGTCCAATGACATTTTAGAAGAAAATTCCCCAAATTTAGAAAAGAAATTAACATTGAGTTGCTGTAGGCATATAGAACACCAAATAACCTTGATGACAAAAACACTTCCCACAGTACATCGTAATCAGATTTCTAGACACTCAGCACAAAGAGACCACACTAAAAGCTGCAAGAGAAAAATAGAAAGTAACTTACAAAGAAAACCCATCAAGATAACTCCAGACATCTCAGCCCTAACCTTAAGGGCCAGGAGATCATGACGTACCATCATCCAAGTGCTTCAAGAGCATAAATTCCAATCCAGACTGTTATATCCATCAAAACTACTCTTTAAAATAGAGGAAGAAGTTGAAATTTTTCTGGATTAAAAGAACTAAAGAAATTTATGACCACTGTTTCAGTGCTACAAGAAATACTTAAAGGAATCTTAGAGACAGAGAGACCAAGAGCACCACAGATCTCAGAGAAAAGGAAGCATCTGAAGGCGGACAATGAACTAACAACAACGTAGATCGAGTAATCAACACTGAGGCATTGTTGTGATGGCTGGATGTAGGGAGCATACCGCTGTGGTAATGTCGAATGTTAACAGTCTCACGTGGCCTATGAAAAAACTCAGTCTAGCTGAATGAATCAAAAGACAAAAATCAAAAATTTGTTGCTTGCAAGAGACATATTTTGCTCATAAAAAATCGCAGAAGTTGAAAATAAAATGACAGAAGTCAACTTCATGCAACTGAACCCAGAAAACAAGCAGGACAGTGCTATAGTTTCCACCTTGAGTGTCCCCCAAAGCCTCACGTATTTGGAAATGTGTGCTACTGGGAAGTAGGGCGTGTCTGGAAAATGCAGATGCTTGGGGTTTGACACGGAAAGAATGCGTCAGCTTGTTCCAATAGGCGGCACCCAGGACTGAGCTTTCAGGTGCTTGTTGGCTTGTGGGCCAGAAAGTGAAAGAGAACCACACACCTGGCAGCACGAAGTAAGTAAAGGAAGGAAAAAGGAACGTGGCCACAGCTTCTTCCTGGGAAAGTGCGGCCTCCTGCGGGTGGCTGGAGCTGGGCTCGGCTCCTGCCTCACTTGCCTTCTGTCTGCACGGCGATGAGGACCTTTCCAGCCTCTCTCTGCCAGGGGCCTTTTCCATTTCTGGTTGCCCCATGAATGGACTGTGTGAGATCTTCTGAAACTGTGAGCTAAGTAAGTCATTCATCCCTTAAACTGTGGATGTCAGGAATTTTGTCACCAGAAGGAGATAACTAAGACAGGTGGCTAGATGATTCCCAGACCCAGCAGGTTATAGGTAAAGCAGATCAGGTGAGGCAAGATGAACATTATGTATTGGTTAAGGGAACAAACAGGAAGAAGTCACAATTATCGACTAATGTCCTCGCTACATTTGGGCATTTAATTTTGCAAAGCAAAAGTTACTGGACTTGGAAGGCCAAACAGGACCCTTACATAATTATAGTAGGGCAATCACAGGACATATCGATACCCCACTATCACAGATAGATAGGTCAGCCAGACAAAAACTCCACGAAGACTGTTACAGTGAAAACAATGTTATGGGACAATTAGATTTAATGGCTATTTCCAGAGTGTTTCACCCAATATCAACAGAATACACTTTTTTTCTCAGTACCACATGGAATATTTTCCAAAATAGAACATAATTACAGGCCAAAAGGCATGTTTAAATAAGTACAAAAGGAATTAAAATAATTTCCTGCACACTTCCAGATCATAGCAGAATAAAACTAGAAATCAATAGCAAAAGAAACTACAGAAAATAGTCTAAAACAGGGTAACCAAATAGCCTATTATTGAGAAAACAATGCATCACAGAAGAAGCCGCATACCAGAGCCTGTGGAACAGAAGGAAAGCAATTCCACGAGGCAAATTCACAGCTATGAACGCATTCATTTAAAAAGCAAAGCAACCCCAAATAGCAATTCGATGATGGACTTCAAGATTCTGTAGAAACAAGTGCAATCTACATAAAAAAGAAGTAGAAGAAAAGTTATAAAGATCAGAGCAGAAATGAATGAAATTGAAGCAAAAAGGAATAGATTAACAAGCTAAAATTAGGTTCTTTGCAAGAATGAATGAGATTGATAAACTTCTAGCTAAGCTAATGAAAAGAAGGAAAAACATTTTTCAAAGCAATTAGAAATAAAAATAATGAAACTATAATAAACTGCTGAAATTCAGAGAATTACAAGGAACTATTTTGAAAACTTCTATGCCAATAAATTCAAGAATTTGGAAAAAATGAGTAAATTTCTAGATACAGAACACCAAAAATTAATCAAGAACACATAAAAACCCTGAATAGACTTGTAATAAACATGGTAATTGAAACAGTAATAAAGTCTCTACTTACAAAGAAAAGCCCATAACTGGATGTATTCACAACAGAATTCTATCAGTCCTTCAGGGAAGAGCTGTCATCAATGCCTCTCAAACTGCTCCTTGATATTGAAAGAGAAGAAACACTGCCAGCTCATTTCTAAGAGCTAGCATTATCATGATACTGAAATCTGAAGGATAGAACATTATAGGCCAATCTCCTTAATGAACATAAACACAAAAGTCTTCAATAAGATATGCCTTAGTTACTTTCTCATTGCTGAGATAGAATATTCAACATCCACAACTTAAGTAAGGAAAGATTTATTTTAGTTCACAGTTTCTAAAGGTCACAGTTCATTCCCAGGTGGGAGGTTAGAGATGGTGGAACCCCTTGCAAGACTGTGGCCAGGACCTGGGACAAGATTAGGGATGGGGCCAGGCCTGGGACTGGGTCCAGGACCAGAGCTAAAGTCAGTGATCTCCCAGCACAGCAGAACAGAGTTAAGTCTGGCAGATGGTGGAGCTGGCACACATGCCTTCAGGTCAAGCGCCAGGCGTCCACCCTTCCAGCCAGACCCCATCTCCCAGCAGTACAGAGTATCTGTAGTTACATGAGGCTCCTGGGGAGAGACTCCGGACCCAAATCACAACATTCTGCCTCTGAGTATGTTTACCTCTTTATGTAAAATGTATTTAGTCCTTCTGTAAAAAGTTGCCAAAGTCTTAACCTGCTGAAAAGTTCAAGTCCAAAGTCTCTTCTGAGACTCAAGGCAAACTCAGTCACAAGCCCCTGTGAAAACCAGACTTAAGTACTTCCCACATACAACAACAATGGGATAAATATTTCTGTTCCAAAAGGAAGGAATAGATGGACAAAAGCTAATTAGACTAATAGAATTTCTAAACACAGCAAGGCAAGGGTTAAGTCCTGCCCAGCTCCATGTCCAGCACGTGGGAGAAGCTGTGGGAGAAGCAAGGTGTGAATTCCACAAGGCCTGGATGGGCCTGCTCCTACACTGTCGCCACAGCCTGCAGCCTTCCTCAGGGGACAGCCCGTGGCCCTGGCTTCTCCACACATTCAGGGTCTCCGTGGCATCATAGGCCTTTCCTTCATAACTTTACCCACTGCCTTCCCAGAAGCACACTGATTGGCCTTGGAGGCCTTCCTCTGAAATCTAGGTGAAAGCCACCATGAACCCACAACTCTTGCTTTCTCTGAGTCTGTAAAACTAGGATCAGGTGGACATCCAAGGTCTGCTCCTGGTTTGAGCTGTAGTCTCACCCCCCTCTTGGACAATTACTGTCGAGGTTTTTGCATTCTTACAAAATTGAACTCCAGGCAGCTGGACTCTGGAAGCGTCTTTCTTCTTTGGCCCTGGGGTACATTGCTCAGAGAAATGCCTTTCACCTCCCCACTCTTGAGTTGGTAAAAGGTGGGGTCCTGTTGACTTTGGTGATGTCCTGAAGGCATCCTTTCTATAATCCTAATAGAAAGTATTTGACTTCTTTTTAATGTGCTCATCTGCTCCACCACGGTAGGCCCTTTAGTTTTATAAAACTGAATATGTTTTACATTATTCTTTCCTACCATTTTGTCCTGCCTCTTGCCATAGAGCTGGCTCCAGGTCACAAAGAGCAGCCATGTAATCAACTGAATACCAGGCTTCCCTGAGGTTTTCTCCATCAGACTAAGGAGCCTATGGCCCTTAAATTCAGTTTTAGGCAAATTCTCTGGACAAGGGCAAGTGAACAACAAACTTTCTGCCAGAGCACAGAGTACGTGGCTTGCAGTCCATACGCCAATACCGTCTCCTCCCCATCCGAAACTTCTTGAGCCTGACCCTTCCAATCCACACGTCTGTCTGCATTCTGGTTTCCTGAGCTCTGACCAGAATCTTCTACCAAGCTCATCTCTGAGCACTCCAAGGCTTCTCTAGCCGGCATCTTCAAATCTTTTCAAACTCTTCCACAAACCAGCTCCCAAGGCTTCCAAACTACATGGTTAGGTAAAATCACAGCAATGATCCCACTTCTAGTACCAATTTCTGCCTAAGTTACTTTTTCATTGCTGGGACTGTTTGCCTGGCACCCGCAACTGCAGGTAGGAAACATTAATTTTAGCTAAGTTTCAGAAGGGCATAGTTTATCCTCAGGTGGGTGGTTGGAAATGCTGGAATCATCTGGTGAGGTTAGGGCTGGGACCAGGGCTGGTTCTGTCAGGAGAAGCAAAACGGGTGGGGGAGCCTAGTACTGCTTTCATAAGAAAAACTCAGTTTCTAGGGAAACGTCTTCAGCCGACTCATATTGAAAGTTAAGTGAAATCCTTCCCATTTCAGCTCCTACCACCCTTTTGTGTCAACCATGAGCGGGAAAAATCAGTAGGTGTCAGGGCAACAGACAGGAGGTGTTGTGGCAAAGACCTGAGCACAAGGGCTCGCAGGGTTAGAGGACACAGACTTTTCTTTTTCTGCTGAGTACTCCTGAGGAGAGCACAAAGCCAAAAGAAGACACAAACAGTGACACAGGGGAGGCCGACAGCTGCGGCAACTACAGCCACAGCGAGGCCCTGTGCCGGACAGCAGGAGTCAGCGATCCTGCACTTTCTATGTCGCCCCTTCCTACCTGACACACCTTGGGCAAGTCGTTTAAGTCTCGGAGCTTCAGTTCTTGGCGTGCCAGTGAAGGCATGGTGCTAAATCACTCAGGAAGTCGTCATTTCTCCTAGCTAATATGATTCCATGTTTTTATTTCTGAGTATTTAAAGAATCTTAAAACTACATGACTCAAAATTTTAAGAAAGTTTTTTTAAAAGGATTGATCATAAGGTTCAGATCAGTAGGTTTCTATTTTGAATAGTTTTTTTTTTTTTTTTTGATAAAATAGTGGGGGAAATAATCTACAAACACACCAGAGCTCACAAATTTGTATCGTGTGTCAGTAGACTTGGGTTTTATTACAGTTCTGTTGTTTATCATTATTATCTCTCTTGACAAAACCCGAAAATTCAGACAGTAGCAGAATCTTTAAGATGTGCTTGACTGAAAAGTAACTCTATGGCTGGTCGTTACTAAGATCAGCGCAAGCTTCACAAGCCATAACGTGCTCACTCCTAACAAGTAGAGCAGAACCTTCCTAATACGTGGACGCCACTGGAAAGCTGGAGGACGCCAATGAGAGTCGTCTCCATCTTGGAGCAGAGCAGGGTATTGAAGGATGTGG
This sequence comes from Ctenodactylus gundi, assembly GCA_004027205.1. Taxonomy (NCBI): domain Eukaryota; kingdom Metazoa; phylum Chordata; class Mammalia; order Rodentia; family Ctenodactylidae; genus Ctenodactylus; species Ctenodactylus gundi. The sequence goes on from PVKB01004719.1 coordinate 28,930, forward strand.
GACCTGGCATCAAATGACAGCATCAGCGAATGATAAAGTATCACAATACTCCAAGATTCAGATACAAAAATGAAGGCTTTTCTCCAAGAATTTCAGCAAGAAAAACTGCGACCAAATATATAAAAAGAAGACAGCAGCATGGAGAGCTCGAAGCTGATGCTTCACACCTGATCCCGCGCCTCACACACCAGGGCACTCTGTCAGCGCGAGTCGCCGGCAAGGCAGCGCGGCACGTGGCGGACAAGCATCAAACTAACCCAAACCTCTGGCACTGGCCCTCCTAATTGAACACTTCATTTATTCATACTCCAATCGAGTGGCTGTAGCCACCACTCTGGGTGTCATTCATCCTTAATAACGACGCGAGGACAGCAGAGTAAGGCAGACGCTCACTCAGAGGAATAAATACATCCTCATGTGGCACTGCTCCTTAGTGAAGTCCAGAAGTGACGGTCATTACTGACGTAGGGCCCACAGTTAACGATAACATATGTCATCTCATTCTTGTCAACCCTTTGTCCTGGAAGTGTCTGCTTCTTTAGAGTAGAAGCTGGTTTTTATTCAAGGCAGTATTTTGAGTCCCCTGCATAGAAATAGTGTCTTGAGCCCCTCGCACAACAGTGCCGTAAGAGTCAGAAACAGGAGGCTTCTGGGACAGAGTGGCACATCAGCTCAGCAAGGTGCCTACCTCGCGAATTTGTCGGTTTCACTCTCTGTCGTGTCTACCCGCATGAACACCTAACCTGGGCCTCGGTGGTGGTTCAGAATGATGATTCCGTCCTGTTTTCCCACCTTGCAGATCCACATAAACACATCTCACGAACAGCTGTTCTCAACCGGGAGGAATCTGGAGGCATTTCAGGCTGCCACGCAGTGTGGTGGCCTTGCGTGGGTGGAGCTGGCGAGAGCGCCAGGCATTCCAGAGCCCACCACCAGTGTGCCACAGGAAGCGCTGTCCGGCAGCCCCGGCTGAGACTCTCAGCCCCGGGGGGTCGAACCTGAGTAGGCGAGATATGGGGATTGGGGGTGGCACAGTGAGATTGTGACGTTAGAAGGGAGATGCTACGTGTTCGGGAGATGGGAGATAACTTTCTTAAAATAATCTGTAGATTTCCCAGAAGTACAAGGGGTCTGCAGGCCCCCATGGAGTCAGTGATGGTCAGAAAAAGGATTCTTCAGTAATGAGTAGAAATCGATGATCTAGAAGGCTCCTTCATAAAACCTGACGAAAAGGAGCCACAGCACGATAACATGAATACGAGGATATCATACTGTGCCAGAACCAGACACTATGCGGTTGCTGGAGAGCCCTTCGGAAAATCACTCATGCACACGTTTACAGTGCGGCAGCTCTCCGAAGGAAGCTGTGGACAGCGCCTCTTCACACGGGGGAGAGGCTCCACTTTGAGCGTCGACCCTTCCATTTCCAAGGTCGTATTTATTTCCTGTGGTTGCTTGTGTAGCATTGTATGTGATGCTTCTGATGAACTTTGAACCTTACATAGTAAAAATACAATTTGTGTTTGGTCTCAGTGTAAAACATACCAGTAGAAGCTCATTCTTCGTCGAAGTGGCCCAGAACATCTGCTTTCTCCATACGTGTCACAAACCTACCCAGGACTGAACATTGTGTTTATTTTAGTTTAAGACGTATATTCATTTCAATTTCCATATTCAGAATAAGGGGTAAATTCATAAAATCAGAACTGAAAGAATGGCACGTCTTGGTAAGAGTGACGTATCATTGAGATTTGAGTAGGTCATGGGACGAGCCTTTGTCCTGAGGCAGAGCCCTTTGCTTTCATTGCTAATACTCAGTAGTGTCCATCCGTTCTTTCCGTACCGTGTTATGTCAACAAGATCTGCAATAATCTAACAACAGAGGCAGCAGCATGTGTTATGCACCAGGAAATCGATCGAACACACACATTCTAAGGCAAATCTTAAATAACTGTGGATGGTGAAAGCGAGACGGAAGTGCTTGTTGTGTCTTCCTACTAAGCTGAAGGAGATCAGGAATTTTTTTTCTAATTTTCTAACCAGAACTAGTTTGGAAGTAACATGAGCGCAGAGCAGAGCACAGCAAGCGCTGACCAGCGAGCAGTGTCCGTGGGAATCACACCAGGCTGAAGGTGCCTGTGTTAGGCCTTTTTCAGTTGGATTTGTCTCAACCAGGAGGAAGCATCCCCATCCCCCTCTTCAGAGCCCTCCTCAGTGTACACACCTGCAAATTCTCAACCTCAGGCCAGCATCATAAGGCAGCGGGCCTTTTCTAAGTGATTTTCTTGATGCAAGCATGATTTCAGCCCATTCAGCATCTCCACAACCCAAAGCTCCTGAGGTCCACAGGCAGAATGAAGCAATGGGTATGTCAGGGCACCTCGCACCAGCCAGTGCAGCGTAAAATGCCCTTATGTCATTTAAAGGAGCCTGTCTTATCTGCAAGCACAAAGTTTTAATAAGGGTCTTTTGGAAGGAACTAGGCCAAAATTCATCTCTATTGAATTCTGTTAATAAAGACTCCAAGATGCAATCAGTAGGAAATATAGTGTATCAAGAAATCTTTTTGTGTAAACTGTGAATATTAAAACTGAAATAGAGAGCGGTCTCTCGACCCAAGCTTCAGGATGCCCCTTCTTCGTGTTTTCTGACAGCAGAGGAGGTCACTTCACTGTCCGCCTGGAGACCCAACACAGAAACACGCGGCACCAGCCTTCACGCAAGCTCTCGCAGTCACACAGTCTGCGTGAACATGTGTTCAGCTTCCTAAATGGTTTTCTTTCAGATTCACTGTTTTCTTCCATCTACTGCTACGAAAGAGTCAATGGCGCCTCACGCCCTATCCCTCCCTCTGTCACATTATCCGGAAGGCAGCAAGCATAACCGTTTAGAAACTTAAATGTTTAAAATATCCAGCAAGAGTATAAAATAATCTCTATAGGCTTTATTGTCCATATTTCCACATGTGCTGCCGCTGGGTGCACCGGTGAAAGGCAGGTGTGGGCGGGAGAATGACAACAGGTGCCCGTGTTCTATGTAAGAGATGCTTGGGCATGCGAGGTCACAGAGGTCAACGGTAAAAATCCACATAACTGTCTTTTAGCTTAAAGATAAAATATGGCAGACAACTGAAACGCCTGTGCACTCCTCTCCAAATCCTTCCCTTATGTTGCCACAGAGGGAACATCATCTTACATCTGCTGTTCATCATTCCCGGGAATCCTGTTTGCACACTTTCCGGGCATCCGGCCCGTGTGCCACCGGCCACAGGCAGCCACAAGTAGCCACGCAGCTGGTCATGTGGCCCACAGGGCGGTGAACTTTCGCACTCTTGGGTGATTTTGCGCAGTGCTCTTCGTGACTCAGTTGCACAGTGCTCCGGTAGGGACCGCCCAGGTGGCAGCTAAGCTGTGGGAGGGAGGCCGCAGTGCTGACACTGCCTTGGCCCCCACGCCCACAGTCCGTCCAATCCACACCCGCTTATCGGGTGTCACATGCACGTGTGCAAGTTGGTGAATAAAATGCAGCGATTATGAATAATGATATTTCAACCTATCACTTCATGTGTAAAGACAAGAGTTTATTGTTGTTAAGCAGGCTTACAAGTTCTCTTAATTATTAAGCTTGGGCTTTCTGTTTCATAAATTCATTATTTATTTATTTATTTTTGAGACAGGGTCTCACTCTGTAGCCCAGGCTCGTCCTGAACTCACTATGGAGACCAGGTTGGCCTTGGACTCACGGCAATCCTCCTGCCTCAGTCTGCTCCCCAGTGCTGGGATTACAGGCATGCGGCACCATGTCTGGCTTATGTGGTGCTGGAGAGTTGAACTCAGGTACTTAGTGCTTGACTTCGAACTGCTAGGCAAGCACTTTAACCACTGAGCCATTCCTTCAGCCCCCGTAAAATAATTTAACAAGTCAAAATTCTGAAATAGTTTTGTTAGTTATATACATTAACTATTTTACGTATCACATACAGCCCAAGATAATTCCTCTTCATGCAGTGTGGCCCAGGCAAGACCCAGTTTGGACACTCACGCTTTGCACAAATATCACAACCTGCAACTTGATTTTTCTGCACTTATATTTTTGAGATATAACTGTGCAGCTCTAGTTCACCCATTTGGACTATTTATAGTATTCTGTGATATTATTGTACTCATGTTTTTCTTTTTCCCCCATTTTATTGATATGTACACATGCAAAATTTAAGGTTTACAATGGAGTTGAGCCTTTTATGCACATATGTATCTTGTCAAGGTGACAAAGGCTTTCCCACTCAACAACACATAACAGAGATATTTGCATACTCATGTTCATAGCAGCACAACAATAGCTAAAATATGGAAGTCACCAAAATGCCCGTCAACAGACCAGTGGGTACACAAACTGTGGTACTTATGCACAATGGAACACTACACATCTGTAAGGTCCAACAGCGTGGAGGTTTTCACAGGCAAATGGAAGAAGCTTGAGAACATCATGCTTAGTGAAGTGAGTCCGAAGCAGAAGGTGAAACATGGTTTTCTCTCTTAAGTGGACATTTAAGTCATTTCCTGTCGTCACAGAAGCACGGAATGTTGCCACTAGCACTGTGCGGTTGTTCTGGGATACCAGCCCTTCCCTGGGAAGTCTACGCAGCGTGAAGGTTACGATCAGAGCTGTCAGGGCTGAGCCGTGCTCAGTTCTACTCCAAAGCTAGCAGGGAATATTTTGGCCAAATCATCCCTTCAATGAATGGTCAACTTGGATTTTTGAATGTTCAATTTTTTTATACTGTGCCCAAGACTACATTCTCTTTTATTAGTGCGTATTAGTCCTACAGAACCATGGGTTGGGTGTCACGCATGAACATACATGTGGCTCCTGTTGCCTGTTCACCTTCTCTCCCCAATTTCCTCCTTTTCTCTTCTTTTTCAGATTTGACAAGCAGAAGCGAAAACTCAACTTCACTTCCTTATAGCTAGCTCCCAGTTTACCTGGGAGGCTGGGAATACGTGCGCAGGTGAACATGAAGTGGTCTTCTTTCTCCTCTGCTCATTTTCAGGTGGATTATTGCATTTCCCCCTTCATCTGTAGAAGTCTCTCACTGACTGTAAATTATAATTTTTTCTCAGATATTTTAAGATATTTAAAACATTCTCAACCTGTGGCTTCTATTTTAATTTTGTCTGAAGCATCTCTAGAAGGCAGAGATTTTGAACTGAGATATAGTTAATTTGCCAATCTTTTACTTTAATATGTATGCTGTTTTGCAACTTTAAAATCATTTCTTAGTTCACAATGATAAAAACGCTTTCTCATTCTCTAATAAAACGCTGAAGACTGCCTTTCCCTTGTCAGTTGTTCAGCCCCCAATCTTTTATGTAATAAATGGGAATCCAATTATTTTTATGATAATTGACTGTTCTGAACTATGCATTTTATACAGTTGGCTGTCATTTTTCATATCTTAATGACATCTCTGAAATATGTTTTCACGAAAGTATTTCTAGCTTCTTAAAATTCTCTATTTTTCTTCTTACATAACTTCAAGAAACTGCTATCCTATATTCATAATTAATACATTGCTAAGTACCTTGATAAAGTTTTCCAACCTGTACGCTTTTCCCTATTTTGGTTAAATTATATTTGGCCTTTGTCATCTTCATGTGAGTTTTATAAGAAGATGTTAGGACCCTGAAAGAATTACTGCAACTTTTCAATAGAGGTTTCATTGACAATATAGATAAAGTTGAGATAAATTGATGTCTTGCTAAGGTAATAAGCATTTCATTTCTAAACTTAACTGCAGTACTCATTTTATTCAAGTTTTCTATACTTTAGTAACATTAGTAATAATTCTCTTGGAAGCATTAATAAATCCTGATAGAGCTATTTCTAACACTTTTGATTATTATGGAAAGTATTATAATATATTATAATGTATCAATTATTTTTAACTGGTACATAGTGGTTATATTATCTGTTTCAACTGACCTTAATTAAATCCAGCAAGCTTGCAAAATTTTCTTATTACCTTTATTAATTAATATAGCATTGCCAGTTTTCTACAAAAGCAATCATATTGTTAGCAAATTAAAATTTGTTTCACTTTTCTTTCTAAATTTTCTAATATTATTTATCCACCTTACTAAGCTTACTACGAGTAAGAGAAGGTTAAAAAGGCAAAATTTCTTCCTTGAATTTAACAGGGCATTTCTATCTTTCTACATAAATATGATCCCCATGGTAGAATTTAAATAGATGCTCCCTTCAAGAATAAGGACTGCAATTGTTAAAAATATATACGACCTACAATCACACATGTAACATTTTTAATATGGAAATTTAAGTATCTCATACAGCAATAAGTCTAGAGTGTGTGGTTCCAGGTGCGGGCAGTGGTTTATTAAAGCCACTGAACCACATGAAGACACGTTGCCTTACCTTATAACACTCAAGATTACATCCTCATACAATCATGATCACAAAAGCTGCAGGGTGCAGCCAAAGTATTCCCATCTCTCCCTCCCCCTCCAAAAAGGAAGCAAACATCTTTTCTTTTTCTTTAAGGTGGCAAGTTACTTCCAGAAACTCTCCCTGGGATTCTTACATGCCAACGGGCAGACCTGAATCATCTGTCTTCGCTTCATTGAGAGCAGTCGGGGGAGTGAGCAGTTGCTTGTGCAGTGCTGATACTCAGGGTCCCAAGGAGAGGATTTAGGTGCGGGATTGGGTAGACATTAAAACCATCTTTTGTTATTCGGTCTGCTAAGATCGATTCATTTCCATGAACAAGTGATGAATTATGTTAATTTTTGCTGCATCTCCTGAGACAGTTGTATAGATTTATTTGACTTCTTAATTATACATTAACAATTTCATGGAGAAATTCTTGCTTTTGTCATAATGTGTCTTGTTTTTATATACACATATTATCTACACCTTGCTTTTATGTAGATCTGAGTTAAATTTTTGTATCCCAATTCATAAGAGATTTATCTCTAATTTTTTCTTACTCTTTATTGGTTAGTTTTAGTCTCAATATTATAATTCACTAGAATTATTTGGTCATCTACCTTCTTATATTCTCTATAAAATGATTAATATAAAAATTGTTGACTTGGTAGACTGATTTGGCATGATGTGAGTTTCTGAGCTGAAACCGAAGCAGTGATAATCGTCAAGGGAGACTCTGAGCAGCCCTTGGCCCCGGCATGAAGCCTGGCTTTGGCTCAGTATCAGATCCCCACATCCAACCCTTCCACCGTCTAGTTCCCGGCCACCATGACTGCACCTTGCTTCACGTGCCAGGAAGCTCCTGGCCTCAGCGTTGTCCTCTACTCTACATTTATCTTCCGGTTTTAGTCTCCAGAGATATTTAGCTTGCTTTGGAGCCCAGCTATGTTACTACCTTTTATATTGATGTGCGTATTATTACTATGTGTAATTTAAGAACCGTGTACACGTTGTGTTCACTCTTAGGTGGAATCCCAACCTGCTCTTTGGAAGTTGCTCCGGGACGCCTTAGACTCTCCTTCCCTCTGATTACGCTTCAGTCAAGTGAGTCTGCATTTAGCTCCTAAATTGAAAGTTCTACCTAGCCTGTAGATTTTTGAATGGTTTGTCACCTAATCTGGAATTCTTCCCCAAATGATCGCACTCCTGCATATCAACACATTGCATCATCTTATTGGTCATTTATTTGGTTTACTTTATATGCTACTCAGGACAGACCTCTTTCCCCGCCCCAGCTCCCAACTAGTTGAAGTTCCCTGCCACATGTTTGCAGAGCATCATGTGCTTTCCTGTGGGAATGGGGCTGACCAGAACTGTGCTCTGCACTGTTGCTCTGACGACAGCTTCCCCAGGATGCGATTCGTGTCCCAGCTAATCCCCTGTTATGTGCCCCCCTCACCTCCACCTGCCAACAATCAAGATGATCAATAAAAACACGAACATGCGCTGACTCATGACCTTGTTTATTGCCCCCACCCATATGCTCTGAAATTTTAATCTGCATTTGTTTAAATTCCTTGTCTACTTTTGGAAATTCTTTGAGGATGATTCGCTGCCTTGAGCATTTTCTTTTCCTTCACTCTACCCTTCCCCCACCCCCCCACCCCCCCCGGAAAGATAGGGATGGCGACCTCTGCTCTTGGATGCATGACCAAATTGCCCCTTCCTTCCGGGAGTGGATTCATGCAGTTGCCTGAACATTGCTCCGTCCCCGAGAGTCTGAGAACTTTACGTCTTTGCCCCGTGCCTAGGAATGCAACTTTTCCTCTACAGAGTTTACCAAAAATTTAAAAAAATATTAGGTTGATTTTTAAAATTATTACCAACATCTGGAACGTGACCATCAGCCGGGTGGAGACAAGAATTCTGTCAGTCTTATTCATTATGTTTCCAGCACCCGTCATCTTGCAGTAAGAATGTATTAAATTAACAATTTCATCATTTCCCTTCACATGTTTTATTTTAATATATAGATCCACTTGTTCAGGTTGAGTCAGTCTATACAGTCAAGACTAAAATAAATTGGGGATTAAATAAAGCATATGGCATAGAGGAAAAGTGGAAAGTAAATGTAAAATATCAATTGTCATTTTCAGGAAAATGAGCAGAAGTTAATTCCAGGATACAGACTTGTCTATTCACTAGAGTTAGAGCTCTGTGATTCTAAACCAACAGCTATTATTCTCATTAGGCAATGTGACCTGGAGGTAGATTGATACTATTTGTTACTAATAATAGGCAAATTAGTAGAACTGTAAATGACTGGAGGTGATTTGAATATTCATATTAAAATTTATAAAATTGTTCTTACTAGAATACTTTATAACCTTTATTCTTAAGTTAGAAAGGGACAGAGTTTAGCTTGAGAGATAGGAAGCAATTTAATAATTCCAGATTATCATTCTGACAAAGTAGAAACAGATTGGAGAGTGTTCGGTTGAAAACGACCTGCTGCCTCTTCTGCCGATAAAGTTCTATTTGGAAAACAGCAACCACACTCCTTTGTCTACACACTGACCACGGACCGGCTGACTCACATTTCACCTGTGGATCCCAGCTGTTGTTATACAACCTGCATAACCTCTCAAGGCCTAAAATAGTCACAGAAAAAAAAATTGTTGACCTTTCGCCTATATCAGATCTGATAAACACAAAATAAGGAAACTGTCAAGTTCAAAATTTTGCTTTTGAACAAACTTCTCCTGACCGCGTCCCCCTTGTACTGCTCAGTCCATCCCTTCGGCCACATGCGGCAGCCCACGACTCCAGTCACTGATCGCATCCCTGAGTTGGCTCAATAACTAGGTTTGTGACAGAAACGCGCCACTGCAATCCCTTCCCCGGAGCTCTGAAGCAGGAAGAGCTGAGCGCCACCTCCGGCTTTGCGACGCTTGGCAGGGAGGCCCCCGCGCGTAGCCGCACATGCGCCAGGTGGGAAAGCCAAGGTGCAGAGAACACGGGAGTGGAAGGCAGAGGAAATTCCGACAGCTTCTCGACCTGAACTCCTGTGGGCAGTCTTACCACCAACCACTTTGTCCCTCAGGCTAGCTTAGAGTAGTTCGATTTTAATTTCTGTCATTTGCAAAGACAGCCTTGATGAGTGTACACCCTTATAACAATGACCAGCTGTAGTTGACTCTGTCTCAAATGAACCTGTAAGCATGACTTGGATTAGAAGGAGCATTTCTAAGAATCATGTGACTTCCTTTCCTCCTTCCAGTGACAGTGCTGGAAATAACCTGTGGCGCAAGCTACGTGCCAAAGGGCGAGGGGGGCGTCTTGTCCTTACACCTGTATCTGACACGACAGATTGTTGCACTCTTTAAAATTTCTAATGTAGGATATTTTACAAAAAAGTATTTTGTCTGTGATTCGGTTTCTATGCTTTAACATGTTCCAAACATTTATTTTCCGAAGATACTGACAATAATTCTGCAGGCAGTTAAAATACGTTAACAAACAACGACGCAGGGGTTTGACTTCAAATTCACTGTTCCCCAACACCCAACCATTCCTCACTAGCAAAAGCTGCTCTAGTTACTATTGTCATAGGGTTCAAAACACAAATAGCATTTTAACGCACCCTCGCCTGTTCTCTTAGGCTCTTTAAATCTCTCGTTTGTTGTGTCTTCTCCAAATTCTGATACACGTTACAGTTTTCAGTAGTGATAGGAGTTTGGTTCTTCCCAAAGGTGGTAATAAAGGCTGAAACAAATGTCGCCCAATAGTTACTTGAAATTTAGGCAGTGGGCGAGGTTTTAAACCTTTCACAAAAGCTAATCCCTTGGTCGCATTTATAGCACGAGTAATTGATTTGGATAAAACAAATACTCTTCGATGATATTCAAGAATAAAGCATAGTGACTTTAATATGATAGAATTATTATTGACTAGGGAATATCATACAAAATTAGTATAACCAAGAAAAGATCAAAAAGGCCCACTGATTATAAAACATCAAAGGTTTCAAGCAAGTCTTTCCTCAGAGAGAAGCCTAAAATATCGGAGAACCCATTATATCAACGTTAACCCATAACATTAAGGAATTATTTTAATGAGTGTTCCCTTGATGATAGACTGAGGTAAATTATTTAGAATCACACTCTATTAATCCCGTGAACTGCTTAATTAGAGAAATGGTTCTGTCACTAAGCTTCTGCCACTCGTGCATGTGAGTCTGGGGGAAAGTGTAGCTTTCATAGTACTTTCAATTTGGCCAATTACTTGACCCCAGGTTACTTTCAACATTTCTGAACATTTTTCTCCTTTTCAAATACAATTTATGAAAATTTAAAAGAACAGAGTTTTAGTTTATTTTAAATTATGGTAATAAAATACACAAAACAGGATAGTTTATAAATAATTTATAAAGAAGTTTATTCCCCTATTTCTGGAGGATGTGCAGTCTTAGATTGAGTGCTACTTCTGGATGATAATGTGGCAAAAGACATCCCCTGGTGAGGTAAAGAAAGCAAGCTAGAGCTGGTGACCCTCCCCAGAAAGACACAGGGGGCCAGCCTCGTGACCTCACCCAACCATATGATGTCCCAAGGATCCACTTTTAAATATCAACATATAACCTTATAGCTGTATATATATATATATATAACCATATAACCTTGCAGGTGAAATTTCAAATACATGAGTTGTGAAGGGCACATTCATAACAGGACATATATACAGAAATAGCGTAAATTTATATATTTATAAACCATGTATTACTATTGATATATCAGTATGCATTACTATTATTTAAGCTATATTTTTTTTCAAAATATAGGAATGGATAGATCTACCTTTCCAAATATCTTTTATTAATTAAACAAAGTGAAACAAGGTGCTGAAATGTTGTTAGACACCGTTTAAAATACATAATATAGAGAAAGAAAATGTAAGCTAAATTTTGTGTTCAAATAAAATGACAAAAAACTCCTGTTTACCATGTAATAATTATAGAAAGTTACGTTTTTCCAAGCAATTTTGAGTCAATGCACATCTCCTCCATGTATCGCCTTCTCTTGGGAGTGCGTCGTATTTGACAGTACAGCTCAGGAAGCTGGGAAGGAGGAGGTCGGTGCCTCCTAGAAAGCATGGACCCTGCCGGTGACAGGCCGCTGCTGGCAGGACTCCCACCGCTGCTCCAGTCTCGGAAAAGGGAGAGGACAACGGAGAAGGGAAGCAAGCGGTACGCAGCCTCCTGTTTTTTTGTTAATGTGTGGCAAGTTTATAATGTCAATTTTCACCTACTGAGAGGAAAACATGGTAAAGACATGGACTGCCACGTAGGTTGCGTGTGTCTCATTTGACGTTGCACTACACAATGTTAGGCTACCAGCACTTTATGTAGTTTGGATTTTCCTTACTCAATACTCAACACAATTGCTTGAAATGCTAAAATGATGTCATATGATTGATGTTCTATCTGTCTGTTCCATTGGCTTAGTGGAAATCTAGGGTAATGGGATCTGTGCGCCTTTTTCCCAGCTCTAGGGTCAAGCAAGTAGCTGGAAATTGTCCGCTCTGTGGAAATCATAGCATTATGGAAATCTACAAGCAGGCTCGATTTATTATTTTACCAATTGTCCAGGTGAGAAGTTGGCAAGATTGTGGTGCTGATGTGTGTGTTGTGGTTTAGACCTGGCATGTCCCACAAGTGCCTCATGTACCTGTGGATACTGTATAGTGCTGGGAGGCGGGGCCTGGCTGGAAGGGGAGAGTGCTTGGGGGTGGACCCGGAGGGGCATGTGCTGGTTCCATCCGTCCTCCCAGGCTTCTCTGTACCACCATGCTGTGAGGATCTCTCTCTCTCTCTCTCTCTCTCTCTCTCTCTCTCTCTCTCTCTCTGTGGAGCTCCTGCTCTGGCCCCAGAACTGGCTTGCAGCCCTGTCACGTGATTACACCATTTCCCAGCTGCCCACCTATGAATGGACTAAGACTTTCTGAAACTGGGAACTAAAATAAATCTTTCCTCCCTAAAGTTGTGGATGTTAGGTATTGAGTCACAGTGAAAAAAAGTAACTACAACAGTATCTATAAACTTTATCTCCCCAAATAGGAGCCTACCAAGATTTAGCCCCCGAGTCATGGTTTGCTGACATTTGGTCTAAATGTCAGAAAGTAACAATGAACTCTTTAAGGGATATTTTGAGTGTGGTGTGCCTATAATTTTGTGAATAGCACAAAAATTCAGGAAATATTGCAATATTTGAAAGTTCTTATCCCATTTAGCAAAAGCTCAAGCTCGGTATTTACAATGAGTGATACTGTGACAGAGATTTTTTATTACCCGTTTCTATTACTAATTGATGTACATAAAATTATTATCTAACATTTAGGTTGGAACTCTACTTATTTTTCAACATGAATACATTGGCTGGAGACATAAGAATCTGATTTTTAAAAAGCAAAATACGCTGTGAAAATCAAATGTTTATGCAGAATTATATTTTGCCTTATCTTACCTAATTATTATTTGTAAACAATATGCTGTATATCCTTTATTTATGTAAATGTACATGCAGATGCATCATTTTCCCTGTTAATAAACACACATCAGTTTATCACTGGGGAATAAACTATTGACAGAAACAGCAATGGGAAGAGAAGTAGGCTTGACTACACACAGAGATGTCCGAAGGGAGGGGCTGCCTAGGCAGAAATGTTGATGAGGCTTGTGAAAGGTGGCAGGAAAGACTTGCTCACGAAAGGAGCTCTACGCTGGGAATTTTACAGTAGAGGAGGAAGAATGGGACCAACTCTAAATATGAGGCCACGTGGGAAACTGCAGGTAAGGAGATATGGGAAACCAATGGAGAGAATGGCGTGTATCAAGAACTGAAAGAGCCATCATTGCTGGAGAGTTTGTGGGAAAAGGGAATGCTCTTACACCGATGGTGTGAATGCAAATGGGTACAACCAGGATGAGGATCAGGACGGGAAGTCCTTCAAAGGCTGAATATAAATATTCCATTTGATTCAGCGGTAGCTCTTCTGGGAATCTTTGCAAGGCAGTTAAAAGCAACATGTAACAGAGATATATGAATACCCATGTTCACAGCAGCACAGCTAACAAAAGCCAAAGTGGGGAAGACACCGAAATGCCCATCACCAGACCAATGGATACAAAAATTGTGGCATGTGTACACAGTGGAGTATTGCTCATCTCTGTAGGTAGTTTTGAGGCTTTTGTAGGTAAATCAGTGCAACTTGAGACCATCATGCTCAGTGAACTGAGTCAGACACAGAAGGTTAAATATCAAATCGTTTCTCTAAAACGATCAATTAACACTGTGGGATTTTAGCTAAACTGACTCAGTAGGAATCTTGCTAAAACTTGACTAAGAAGACAGAAGAAAGCACTCAGTGACAGAGCTTAGAAAGCCAAGAGGGGCTAGAGGAACGGCCTAGCAGGTGGACCTCCTGCCCAGCAAGCACAGGGCCCTGAGTTTGTTTCTCCAGCACCACATACACCGGGTATGGTGGCTCATGCCTGTAAATCCTGAGCTCAGGAAGATTTCTGTGAGTTTGAGGCCAGCCTGGGTTATATAGTGAGTCCAGGACCAGCCTGGACTAGAGCACCAGACCCTGCCTTAGAAAAAGAAAAAGTGTGGAAAAGAAAAACAGAAGAGGAGCCTGAATGAAGTTAACCCTGTGAGCGTCTGTCATGAGACGGGACCATTCCACTCTTAGCAGCCTGAAATGAAATTACTGTAATGAGAGCCAAGTGACTTTTACGCTGAGTAGAGACTGAGGTGCAATATGGGGGCGCCGCTTTCAACTTGGTCTCAATAGGAAAAACATCTCAAGCAACAAAGAGACAACTTACGTGCTTTGGAGAGACACCTGTAGTAAAACAAGATTGGTTTAAATGATCAAAGCAAACACTCGGGCGTATCATGCATCGGCCCTTTGTGGTTATTGGTCATCATTGGCTTTGGTGCTAAGTACCGGTTTAGGATCTGACCCACAAGGACGCCAATTGCCGTCACAGCTGCAATTAAAATGCACGATGGCCGTTTGTCAACTTTGTATCGTGCAGCAGATTGAGCCTGTCCACACGCTGATGGTTCTTGGTACATTTTATCTGAGAGACAGAAATCTAATCTTGTATCACTCTCTTCGCCTCTGATCAATTTTCCATAAAGGAGATCAAGATTATGAGTTTGGACAATGTTAATTTACGTTAGTATTATTTAAAGTATAAACTTAGAAAACTATTCTTACTGCCAACAGAAATGTCATCTAGGGGCTGGGGCATAGCTCAGCTTTTAAAACGCGTGCCCAGCACTGCATAAACCGGGTGGGATGGCACCTATCTGTGACCCCAGCACCCAGGAGGGTGAGGCAGGAGGATTGCTAGGATTTGGGCCAATTTGGGCTACATAGTGAGTTCAGGACCAGGACGGACTACAGTGTGAGACCCCTGCCAAGAAAGAAAGAAAGAGAGAGAGAGAGAGAGAGAGAGAGAGAGAGAGAGAGAGAGAGAGAAGGAAGGAAAGAGAAGCGAGCCTCACCTACCAAAAGCCGAAGCTCTGTCCATCTGTGCTGGCTGACTGCTGGGGTGCCTCAAACCGCCCCCTCCCCCTTCCTTCTATCTTCTGCGGTTTGCTTTCATGGTAAATTTATTCGGATTCGGCTCCACCTGCTGTCCGGCTGCCCCTCCCGGTGGGGCTGGTGGGGCTTTCCCAGACTGTGATTATTGACTCTTATTTTAAAAATAGACCTTACATACTCCACCTTCTTCTTACCTAGTGTAACACAATTTTCAGTTCAAAGAAAACAGGAGCTACTCGCTCCGCTGGGATTTTCGCCTCCTGTGTCGGAGCTAGTGGGCAGCAATGGCCCCGGTAAGGTCCCTGGGGAGGTGAACGCGAGTCAGGTTTAGGCAAGGCAAACAAAGGGAACAGGGCTTCTACGGTGTTGCTTACGATGAAAGCACGATTTTTTCCAGTAGCTAAAGACACTGGAGGAAGAGGACTTGAAGAAGCATTTCAGGAATGGCACGAAGAATGGAATAAGTTGTTTGGAACACGGGAAAGCATTTTGGAGGAAATTAGGACAATCGTCCTTTCACTGTATTTTTAAATTTAGCTATTCATCATATTTTTGATGCCTCATATAGTAAAACATAATGAAACCATAAGAAAATGTCTTCACAAAAAGATGACATTTCATATCATTGCTTGTATTGACCATTATGCTAAAAAGCTTTCAAGCCGAGGTAAGGATAGCTAGACCCTGTCCCCGCTCAGACTAGGGGCCGGAAACCAGGTCGGGATGTGGCTATTTATAGGCATCTATAGCTCAGTGGAATGAGGAAGTAACTCCACTTCTCAAGTCACTGAGGTCCTGCACCCTTACGTCCTTCACCCCACTGTCTCTGTAACCACTTGGCATTTAAAGCATAAGCGCTCTAGGGAGCGACCCCTGTGGGCTCTCGGGAGCTACGGCCGGCTGCTCTTCCCCCAAATCTTCCATTGATCATGCTTTTCCTGTAAATTCCCCATTTTGGGGGCATTCCTCTATCTCTGACCGCCTTTGCTCTCCACCCACATCCCATTATTATGTTCTACAA
This sequence comes from Ctenodactylus gundi, assembly GCA_004027205.1. Classification (NCBI taxonomy): domain Eukaryota; kingdom Metazoa; phylum Chordata; class Mammalia; order Rodentia; family Ctenodactylidae; genus Ctenodactylus; species Ctenodactylus gundi. The sequence continues at coordinate 45,008 of PVKB01004719.1, forward strand.
AACGAAAGCAGTTTCCAAGGGAATCTCCGTGGACACCAAGGGCAGTGTTCTTGTGGTCTTAGTTACTACAAACTTAGATGTAGTACTTGGGCCTGCTTGCCTCAGTGGCTTACCAAAGGCATCATCTCATCTCCTTATCAGCCCACCCAGATCTCGGTACGTGTGGAGATGTCGAGACAATTCTTGTGCCGAACGCACGACGAGCTGCGTTTTTCTCGACAAGGGTCTCTTGCAACTGCAGTCAGGATCTTGGAGGGTGTGTGTCATCTCATGCCGATACCGAGAGGACAGCATGATGATTTGTACAGTTTTAACTCATTGCTGCCTTCTCCATGCTTAATCCTGTTCAAATTACGACTTTAAAAGAATAAAGCAGAATTTCAATGGAAAAATTTAAAAATAAGTTTTATTTTGTCAAGAGTGAAAAAGAAAAGCTTGCCTTCTTTTCCTGGAAGCTAAGAAGTAGCATTGGATAGAAATGTAAGCACCTGCTAGGAGAAAAAGAAGCTTTCCTTTCACAGACTGAACCGTAACAAGTGCACGGGTATACGAAGAACCGAGGAGGGACGGAAAGATTGAGCAAAGCCAGGAAAATGCCAGGCCATCAGAGAGTTTGCCAGCCACAATCGACTCGTACGCTTGTTCTCTAATCCAACATCTGTGACTTCTCCCTTCCCCTTGTCATGTCTCCAAAGTCTGTGCTCGCAGAGGGAAGATGGAGAGACAGAGCACTCTCACCAACTCCCTCAAAGCGGGCTTTGACTCTGCGGAAATCTTTTCCTAATATCACCACGGTCTATGGTCTTATGATTTGGGGCTGAGGACCGGTGGTGGGCCCTTGGTGAAGATTTGGCCTTATTGGGCCCATATCTTCATCACTTCTATCACGTGGCTCTGAATCTAGAACCTCACGGATTCTTAGGTTTTATTATGAAGCATGTGACCTTCGGAGGCATTGTGTCAAGTCAGAGAGACGAGGAAACACCCAGTTTGCAGGTGCGTGTGAATGACACAGGAGCCAACAAACGAGGCGAGAACACCCACCCCTGATAAGGGTGGTCCAATTGGAACCTTGAACCAAATAAAAAGGGGAAAAGATTGTCACAGCTTTTCCTAGGAGAGCGCTGGCCTTTGCCATCGTCTCCAGACATTGACTTCCTCTCTCTACACGTCACCGATCTCCATCGCAGGTCTGCTTCATCCTCCAGTGACACCGTCGCCTTCCACCTCATGGCTGAGAAGCCACTGGACCCTTCAGCTCTTACACGAGCCGGCTGCCATCTTGAGCTATCTCTCACCTCAGGACTGTAAGCCTTCCCATATATTCTCTTTATTTATAATTTCTGCTAATTCTGCTTCTCCATGACTCCTAACAAAATTCTGGTACCGGGAATGGGATGGCAGCATAGAATGTTGTAATTTGGACCTGAAATGTCACCCAAAAGCCACGTGTATTTGGATGTTGTAGATTAGGCCCTGCTGCCTGTTCTGAAGGCAGATCTATGATTGAGGGCTTGCACCAGCAAAATCAGGGATAATCTCCCTCCTAGGGTGATGTACAAAATTCAGTAGATCTGGGGTAAACAAAAGTAACAAGGTGATATTAAGTTTTATATCACTTCACAATTCTTGCGCATGATACTTTTATACTCAGATCTTATTTAACCCACGTGTTTCCTGAGTTGTTTGTAGAATACTGCTGCCTTTTATGGGTATGTAAACTGAGACAGAAAACAAATACCTTACATTCATAAGAACCAGGACAAGAATTGACTCAGGGCCCGATTACCTTAATCTACTAGATCAGGGGTTCACCACTTTTGCAGAGCAATACTCGCAATGGGTTAAACCTACGTGTTTACCACATCGCTTAGTGTTCTCCGGAGCAGTGAACACAAACTGCACTGTGATGTCATTATTTACAAAAAGCCTTAGTGGAGTTGATGCCAGTGTGCGTTATTTTCTGGACTGATATGAATTACTCTATTTGAAAAGCGGTGGCACTTATGCAGGAGTAGTGGTCGGGCAGGGCTCTCCGCGGGCCTTGTGCCAGGAGTCGTCTTCAAAGCCGCCTGGTTAGAAGGGGCACATTCAACTCATCTTCACTTCAGAGACCAAGAAACTGAGATTCTAGAGCCGCACCCTAAGCCAGCCATGGACATGACAAGCCAAGGCCTGAAGGACAAATCTGACCAGTGGTCTTCTGTTTCTGTTTTCTTGTTTATATATTTATTTTTGTTTATTGTTCATGCACTATGAAGACAGCATATATAAAATAGATGCATATACATATCTTACTTTTTAATGGCTCTAAAAGTACTTAAAAAGTATCCTCGATTTTGCCTTTGCCCAAGAAACCTGAAACATGATTTGATTTACAAAAAGTGAGTCAACATCAGCGAGTCTAACCCTCAGTCTGCAGCTCACGCGTGTGCTCGCTTTTCATGGTAGTCACAATCATCCGTGGCCCGGCCCGCTGGACATGGGTTGGGAAAGGCTCTCCTAGGGCCCGCTGCTGGGCTTAGAGAGTAAGAGCAGGCCACTTGGGCAATTCACGGCTTTTCTTGTCCTTTTCTCTTGCTTTATATTAAGAAAAGTTCTTAATGTAGCATGTGTGCATTTATGTTTTCAGTGTTAGAACAAACAGGTAAAATTTCACACCCTCTTTTTTCATTGGACCAGATTTTTCTAAAGGAACTGGGGAAAGATTGCACAGAGATAAAGGAAACCTGAAAATAACTTAGAAATTTTGTCAGGGTCTTAACTCTGCCTCATGATCTGATGGTGCAGCTCTTCTGGTAGCAAGAAAGACGTGCAAAGAGGGGTGGGGGGACATGCCCCAACCTAGAACCCAGGACAGGCCTTCAGTGCGGGCACTGTCTCACAGGTCAGAGGGGCGTCCAATCCCGCATTATAATCACAGAGGTGCTTAGCAAGCATGCAACCATGGCAAAGGACTTAGTTTTTAGGGGACAGTTTCCTCGTAACATGTGCCACGACACTAATTTCATGGAATGGTATAGCTGGTTGAAGTTTGGGAGCCAAAAAATCTACAGCACTTAAATGGGTCTGAACAATTTCTGTCCTAGATCCTGTCAGGTGTTCGTGTCTACTGTCATTCCATCAGTGGAATATGTAGCATCCTGTGCTTCCTACAGTTACCAGGTGATAAAGCAATTGTGCACGCACGTGTGCATGCTTGTGTGTGTGCATGTGCATGTGTGTGTGTGCATGCGCGCATATGTGTGGTTTTGATCAAGCACACAGCTTTCCAGGGGACGGAGCTGGAGAGAGGCTAGCACGGTGACATTTTCTTTTCCGTGTTAGGTTTTGTTTTCTCTGCCCAGTTAGTCAGTACCGCTCTTTGGACTCGGAGCTCCATATTTATAAATCCCTATTTGCCAATTTCTCTTTCTTGCTTTAGTTCCCATGCAAATCACAACCCCGTGTGCATCTGGCTTTATGTCATACTTTTTCTTCCAACCTACTGTGTAGCCATAAAAATCTCAAGCTGACAAATCATTCCTCGTGAAGTCATTTCTTGGCTTCACGGTCTCTCACACACGTACTCAGGTACTGTTAATCTAATCAGCTGGTTCACTTTAAATCACAACGCCAAGACAGTGGTTTTCTGCAAACGTCCACCTAAGGGGCTGGGTGCCAACTCCGGGTTTGGAGGTTGATAACCCCTTGCTGGAGGTGCAAAACCTTTTGGCCACGGGTCATGCCATTCACCCACAGCAAAAAGCACCACCTGACACACACAGACAGCTTACTTTTGAAGTTCTATTTTACATTCTACTCAGGAATGAAATGAAATGGATTTTGGTGTTTTTTTTTTTTTTTTTTTTACAAACAGTCCTCAGGTAAGAGAAAGTTACTGAAATCTCTAAACAAAGATTGTCTCACCTGCCCTGACAACCTTGGGCAATCTTGTCCCCACCCTAAAGTGGCAGAAATCAACATTCCCTCAAAAAGAAAAAAAAAAAAACAGCAATTTCTTTGTGCCCCTCAATTTCTCTCACGGATGGCCAGCCTGTCACTATAATCAGATCTGTCAGCTCTGTCAGACAATTGGAGAGTGCTCATACTCATGTGGAAATCTAATAGCAGCCCGTGGTCACTCCCTCTGGATGGCACAGCTCCAGTCTGTGCCTCTGCCACACTGCTGCGGTGGGCCAGGCACTGCCTGAGGAGGCGCTACTGACGGAGACCCCTCCGCTCACTCTGGTGGAATTCACGAGGGGCCCAGAGCACTCCTTTTCGGGACTGACTGGGAGGACCTATGGCTGCCAAGTCCCAGGGGTTTCAGTCTACCAGTCACTAATCTAGATTCTGCTTATGATTCACACGTTTAAACACAATTAATGAAAAATATTGAGGGATTGAAATAAACCCATTATGTTTTTTTTCCTTGTTCTGTTACAAAGTCGCAGCCCTCTGTCCCACTAAATTGTTTCCTTCAGTCTGCCTTTAGGATTCTGCTTCTGATACCAAAGGAGAGGCCAGATTTTTAGAAAAGAACTTCAAAGTATCTTCCGAGTCACTCATGTTTTTCACATGCTACGTGCCAGTTAAGTGATGTTTAAGCTTTTACTTCTCCCTCCTTTATGTTCTATACCTTAGTATATTTTCACACTTTCTCTTTTTTCCCCATTGTATTGATACGTATAAGTGCAAGATTTAAAGTTTACATCGATCTTGGGCATTTTGTGCTCATACCTATCTTGGCAAGGTTACAAGACCTCCCCTCTATCCTTTTGGACCTCCTGCTACCCACCCTCCAGTTCCCATTGTTTTCCACATTAAGTTTCATGAGATAATTGTGATCTGCGTTTCTCATATCTGAGAAACCATTCGATATTTCACCTCCACACTTTCTCTTTTTTGAGATTTCTAGGTGATAGCAGGACTGGTCAGTGTACCCATAGCTGTTAACACAGCTGTTAAATAATGGAATTATGCAGCGTGTTAAATGACGTCAACTTTAAAAGCGAGTTGGGTGAAGGCTGGTGCACCGCTCCACGGAGGGAGAAAGCGTGAAGAGAGTCACGTGTGGCGTAACTAGACCTCGAGGAAACCAAGTGGGTCACCTGTGGAGCAGGTGCACCGTGCTGCCACCAGGCGTCATTCTCACGTGCTTACAAACTACAATATATTCAGTCCAAGCTCAAACATGGAAGACAACGATAACAGATTTTGAAAATATCGTGGCTTTGGTCCGATATCCGGTTGTTTTGTTTCAACAGAGCATTCATATAGGGCATGAATCAAATGCAACTGTATTCATTTATTTCTTCAAATCAGGAAAGAAAAATGAGATTGAAGTAATTTTGCCACAGCAACTGCCACAACTTAACGACACGGTGCTGGTGGCAGCTAGCGGGTAGGCAGGGTTCAAACCCAGTTTTTAAATACTAAATATCATATAATTTTGTTAAAACTACATTGTCTGTTGAAATCCTGAAAGAGTACATTTTTAACTTATATCCCCTACTTCTCTCTTCTTTCTCCAATTTTCTTTCCTACTTGAGGATTCTGCTTAGGTAGGTTTTAGTTATTATATTTATTATTAAATACATTATTTTAAAGTTCATATTTTTCTTTGTACTATTAGGTAGGAAATTATCAGATGTTGAAATAAACTTTGCTAATTTTCTTTGGAGAGAAAAACAGGACAAAAAATACTAAGAGTATGCAAGAATAGAAAACCCCACCTCTGAGTTTCTACTTTCATGTAGCAATAATTCTTATGCTTATGCATTGCACATAGATAGAAAGTGAATTAGACATCAGTAGGAGTGTGACTTCTTACCTCGCGTTTGGAGGACAATACCAACATAAACATAAATGCGGAGCCTTTAATCCTTTTGAGGGGTTAAACTACAGAAAAAAGTTACTCTATATGATTTTAAATGCAAATGAATGTAACAAAAGTTAATGAATGTGAAAGGCCTGTGGTAGAGCCAGGTGGAGCTAATTGGAGAGTCACTGAGGAGATAAATCTGCTGATGAAAAGCAAAGCCAGACGGTCACTATTTAGCTTTTCCAGCAAGGGGAATGGCCAGAGAAGAGGGTGATCACTCGTGTATTCAATTCTTCAAGGAGCTAATTTTCATATGATCAACAACTAGAAGCACTTCTTACATTTACATTATTACAGCAAAGGAGATGTGATAAACACAGGATAAGCCACAGATCCTAAAATATTTATTTCCTAGTCTTTTACAGCCAAGTTGGTCAAGTTAAGGCCTAGAGTAGTCCTTTTATACATTTCCGGGGAAATACACATGAACCTGTCAAGGTCAGTGTGAGTCCTTGAGATGTGGCCACTGTGAGGGAGGAACTGCAACTTTAATTTATTTGCTTTCATTGATTGTGATTTAAGCAGCCACAGGAAACTGGTGCCTACCATGTTGGACAAGGAAATTCTAGCCATCTGTGAAAATGATGCAAAATCAAACGATGGAGATTCTTTTCTCATTCTGTGTGCTGGATGGTGTTGGCACCGAAGCAAGACGCTGAGAGTCACAGGGTGCCAAGCTGAGAGTGAGGGGCAATATCTGGAAACTTTGAAAGTCTTGGCAATGGGATATAATAGAAGGAAACCCTACAGGTAATTCCTACGACAGAGAGTACATAGGAGTCACACTCAATCTATGTCCAGGCTATTTTCTAAGAATCTAAGAATGAGAGATACGTTCTGGAGGAATGAAACTCAGGTCTGCACTGAGGGCAGTACAAGGTCCGGCAAGAATCCATCAAGTGGAGAAATCTGTGGTAGACAAAGGCCTAGGGCATTTCTGCAGAAATAGACTGACAGAAGAAAGATGGACCAAATAGCCCTTCATTGCAGATAAGGACGAGGGAGTGGTCACGCCTCTCCTAGGACCCTATTCTGGGAGGAGACAGCGGCACACGACACAGAAGTTCTAGTGTTTAGAAGTTCTCGGTATAGGATGTCTGTGACTTTTGGAGGAATGCGTCAACTTGAAGAGATTGGGGAAAGCCCAGAGTAGATCTTACAGGTGTGTATGAATGACTCATGGGCCAGCAAATGAGGGCAGAGCACCCTCATTCCTCGACATTGACAGAACATGGAATCTGTTTTTGAGCTCTCCAGTAACACTGCAAAATATCACTGTGTCCCAGATAGTATATAGGGTAGGCGAATACTTAAAAAATTTTCATGTGAAATTAACAGTTTTGTATTTTCAGTTGCTTCCTTTATGATTCCTACAAAAGGGCGAGTGTCTGCTGGTAGTGATACTCTTTCTTTGAAAGGGTGGGAAGCTGACTACACACATCTGGAATAAAGCTGACACTGACATTTAATTTGATATGCTTCTAATCATGTAACATAAATTTGCTGAGCCTTCCTTCTATTCTTACAGTGTGAAGCTAGGAAATGTTCAGGGAGAAAAATGTCTGTCCTACCATGAGCAGTCAAGTGTTAGGACTACAGAGGATCCTAGTTTTTCCTACCCAATTCTCTTTATTTTTACAGAAGATAAAATGTATAGCTAGAAAGATAAGGTGACTTTTTCAGGAGCTCAGATGTCTACCTTCAATGACATGATCATTTGTAGAATATGGTTATCTAATTATGCTGTTCAGTGTTTTTTCTTTTACTTCTAAAACTACCAGAAATAATTAGAATATTAAAGAGCTATATAAACTTTAATATGCAAAATATAAACATAATGATTTTTAATAAGACAGTATCAGATCACAGAAGTTGCCCTCCTAAATATTCTGGGTCCTATCACATCAAGAACCAAGACTGTTAATTTTTCTTCAGATCCTCTCTGAAAAGCACAGCTGACATGGTTACATAAAGAAGTTACCAATTCTAGAGCTGTTAAAAACCAGTTCCATTGGACAACCACAGCTGTTTCAAAAAGGCAAATGTTCTTCAATGAACACAAGCCAGCCTTCTGCACCTCCCTGTTGCCAACTCAGGCTGGTTGTACAACTTGTAGATTGCTGCTGGGCTTGTAGGAGAACAGATTCTTTAGTACAAGGCAGCTCGTATCCCTGCCAGCGTTTTTATCTGCTCTGTCACCGTGGTGATGACAGGACGACATCTCCCAGATGCTTGGATTGCTCCCTAGCCTTACCTGTTCTTTAACAAAAAGCCAGGGGCAAAGGTAGGGTAATAAGATGACATAATAGGACTGGGTGAAAGAAGACTGACTTCGACAGGAAACACCCAAAAAAGCAATGAAATACGCAATGATGACCATAAGTGCGAGCTCTTTGGAGACCATTCCTGAAGGACGGAGACCGGGGCCTCCTCAGGTGATGCTCCTTTGTGCCATTACTACCGACTCACCCCCTGCTTTCCCAGCACTTGATTTATTTCAGCTCAAATCTGACTCCTTTTGGGAAATTCTAGTCTTACATTGAAACATGTAACTGCTTGGTGGTAAAACAGGTTCACTTTCCTTTGAATGCATATAAGATTTCTTCTTCAGACAAATACCAATGGATACAAAAATCGTGTTATATGTACACAGTGAAGTATTACTCATCTATAAAGACAGACAGTTTTGAGGTCTTTATAGATAAATGTACACAACTGAAGACCACTGTGCTGACCGAAGTGAGTCAGACATAGAAGGTTAAATATCAAATGGTTTTTGTAATATGAGAAACCCAGAATATAGTAGTTTCATGGAACTAAGTGGGGGGGGGAGTGGGAATTAGGGAGGAGGGGAAGGGTATTGGAGGATCAGAAAGGTAGAGAAGAGTTTGTAACTGACATGACATATATGTGCACAAAATACTCAAGTTTGATGTAAGCATATACTTATTAATAAAATGAGGAAAATGATTTACTCTTCACAAATGCTTGAGGGGGAGTTGAGCTTATTTTTACATTGCTAAATTATGTGTTGCATATGTAAATAAAATTTTGGATGAGTAAATTACAGTGGAAGCATTTTAAGATATTTTGAGCCTTTCATTCAACATATTATTTTGAAAAATCAAAGGATATTCCCCTGTATGCATACTGTTTGCTCCAATATTATAAAAGCTTTAATTAAATACTATGCATATACCCAAATTTAACAGTTCAAGAAGACTTTTACAGAATAGTTTTAAAAACTCAATTTCTTCATATATTATTGCATACGACCAAGTGTTTCATAGTCTCACAGAGGTCTAGAATCTGGGTTTCAATGCATTACCTTTTAGCGATACGATTTAGGTTTTTGAATCATCAATTAAGCATTGCTTTCTCCACCTATCGCTGGTGGAAAAGCTGATTTAAATTGATAAATTCTATGAATGTATCTTTCAAAAAATTTCCAAACTTAGTTGACTGTGATTATTAAGAATGTGCTTTCCTGAACCTCACTTCTGAGTTACGTGGGAAAGTTTGGCGATATTTTTCTTGCCTCTACTTACGGCAGGGTTAATGTGTTCAAGGAGAACTACTATTCTAGTATATTCGATTGGTAGACTAAGTATATTTCCTGGTAGGGGAACCTACATTTCTTAGGGGGAAAGCGTGTTTGGAACACATTGGATAAAGAGCTCTCATGTCTGTGTGAGTTTACTTCCATACACACACGTGCACACAGAGACAAACCTCTAGGTTTCCATTTAAAACACAATCAACTTGTGGCAGTTGGTCTGATTTTGTGTATAAACACCTTTTGTGCAAGTCACCGTATTTAACATTATTTAAATTGGTTGAATGATTGATTAAACCAGTTCTTTGTTCTAAGTTCGATGCCTTTACAGATTCTTCATAATTTTTGAGTTGATGGACTAGGCTTGTATTTAGAGAGTTAACACCTTGACAACTTGAGAATTCATGAGGATTCCAAATGTTTTGTAAAGGAGAAAAGTATTATCCATCTTTTAAATACAGTGCCAGTGGTACTGCTATCATTAAATGTATTAAATATTTTCACCTGAATTGTTCAAATCAGTCTTTTTAAATTTGTTGTTTCCAATGAGGGTCCACACCCCTAAAACCAATCAATAAGTAGTCAACCATTCCTTCTCAGACTTCTGAGTAAAATAATGGGCAAGTTTTCTCATAATTAATTCTTCCTATAATGTGTAGGTATACATCTGGATTTTTAAAAAGCAAAATGAACCAAATATTGCTAATAATGATAAAAACATTCCTGATTCTTGAGGTTCACCCCCACCTCTGCCGGTCTCCCCCCGAGGTTTCTTCTGCATTTGCTCCTTTTTCTCCCCGATTGATGTGCCCATGCTCAGCGGAGCTCCCGTCTCTTCCTGGCTGGAGGAACTCAAGTCTGAGCCCAGGCTGAGCAACTTAACCTACTTGGTGAGACTATGTTTCAAAATAAAGAAATAAAATGGGTTGCAGATGTAGCTTGCTGTAAAGGATCTGGGCTCAATTCTCGGTACAAAAAAAAGTCTAATAAACATTACTAGATTCTAATCAACTATAAGGGGCTTCTTTTAAATAAAAAGATTTTTTTTTTCAAATATAAGGCACCATCTTAAAAGGAAAATTAATCCCCAAACTCAGGAAGACTGAAGAGGAGAATTTCATATTTGAACCTAGACTGGACAACATAATAACTTAGTGACACTGTATCTCAAAAAAATTTTTTAATGTGATAGAGGTGTAGCTTAGTGCAAAGGCCTTGGGTTCAATCTCTGGTACCACACACACACACACACACACACACACACACACACACACACAAACTGATATCGACTTAGTTGTACATTGCTTAGGCTAAGATCATATCATGCTTATATTTTTAACCACCTGTTCCTCCCACAAGGGACTAATAAATAGAATAAACAAAGAACTGTAGAAAAATAGTCTCCTCAAAATAAAAGACCTGTTTGGAAATGGACAATCAAAATGAATAGACAATTCTCAGAAGAAGATGCACAAATGGCCAATAAAGGCATGAAAAAGATGTTCAACATCTTTAGTCATTAGAGAAATGGAAATCAAAACGCCACTGAGATAGCATCTTACCCCAGTGAAAATGGATTTTTCTCAAGAACTCAAAAAATCAATAAGTGCTGGCAAGGATGCAGGGAAAACAGAACACTTGCATTGCTGGTGGGGCTACAAACTGACTCAACCGTTATGGAAAACAGTATGAAGATTCCTCGGTATACTGAAAATAGATATTCCATATGACCCAGTGATACCTCTTGTGGGCACATCTCCAAAAGAGCTAGAAGCATCATACAATAGACTGCATTCCCCTACTAATAGCAGCATAAAGAATAACAGTGGAATCATGGAAGATGTTGAAATTCCCATCAGTGGACCACTGGGTGGAGAAGATGCAATTGGAGTACTACTCTGCCGTAAACACAGTCGTTAGCCATCTGTAGGAAAACAGCTACCACTTGAGGCCTTTATGAAGTGGGGTGAGGCAGACTCAGAACGCTGGATACAGCACGGTTTCTCCGACATGAGAAATCCAGTATAAGTAAGTGAGAGATTTGAATAAGCGAGATGTTGGGAGGCAGAAAGATGGATTTCTTGAGAGGCAGGAGGGGTCAGGGTGGGGTGTGAGGGTGGAAAGGGCAGAGAGGAAGTGAATGGGGAGTGGATGTGACAGCGACGTGCACAGATTTCTCAAATTCCATGTGGCTTCCGTGGGTTACCAGAAAGGGAAGGCTAGCGAGAGAGGGAACGTGACGGTGGCGACGGCGCCTCTGCCCCGGGCACCTACCCAAGTGTACTAGAACAAGAGCGCGCCTGCTTAACAGCAAATGATCCGTAAATAAAACGGTTCCTTCTTAGTAACTTGTGTATCTATTATTATTTTACGTCGGACTGAATGTTTTCCTTCAGCGTACAGAACAGTAGTACCCAATTATTTCTACGTGTCCGAGTGAATGTGTTTGTACTTGGGTAACATTTAACGAGGAGCTTGAGCAAAGTCTTCACACGCATGTATCTTCCGTGATCGCATATACAATAGTTCTTTAACACCAAGAGGAATTAATGATGTGAGTATCATGTTAGCATTTTAAATTAGAACGTGAAAAGAAACTAAAGATTTACTATTGGCCAGTCCCGTGTACCCAACCACATGCTGTGGACTCCGCCCGGAGGCGTGGGCCCGTCGCGTGGGCCGTGGGAGCGCTGTCCGGGGCGGTCTGGGACAGGGCCCCCCAGGGAGGCGCTCGACTAGCCGGTGAGAAACCGCGCGGACGGCCTGGGCTGTGTGTCCTCATCACCCCGTAATGTAAAACCCTCTACGAAGCGGAGGCATGGGGGCGAGTAGGCTGAGAGCGGCCCAGCAATCCCTGCTGACAGCCGGCAGGGGACCAGGCCGGCCAGGTGCTCCTCCTGCTGCTCAGGCGCCGGCTAGCCCGGCCACCGTGTCTCAGGAAGCAGCGCTGTCTTTCCCAGTCACTCCTATTTTACCAAATCAGACGTGCACCTTGGCTTTGTAAACTCTGGATGGGGCACTCCAGAGAGCCTTGGCATCTGGCGGCTTCTGCCCGGCGCCTGCTTCCTCGCGGGAGCTGTTCTCAGGAAGAGCAGCCATGGACACTAATTAGTGCTAATTACTCGTCGTGCTCCTATTTTTGAGTTCCTCTGGCCTTACCCATACATTTGCTGGAGCCGTGGACACCCCTTCCAGCTCGGCCCCGCAGCAGGCTGATTTCCAAGCGCACTGTTTGCCAGGGGAGGCGAGGAAAGGAAGACCAAGCGGGCTCTGGCCATGCCAAGGCGGATCATAAGCTCCTTAAAGAGCTAATGTTCCGTCCTGGGACGCAGCGCAGCTATTCATCCTGCCTCTGTATTGTTATTATATAAGTAGCTAATTCTGAAGCTAGCGTGACTGGCATTGCACACAGGACTTACAGTGACAGCTGTCTGTGTTTAAAAGCCATCAACCACTAAAAAGAAGTCACTGCCCACTGAGTTAAGCGTGGTATTTCCAATTTAGGGATCAGGGGCTTCACCATAACACAGTCCTATGCCCCCTGCAGCCACACCTGGAGCTCCCGCTGGCCCCAGGACCAGGACGCCTCACCGCACCCAAGGCCTTTCAGTGTGGGCGCCGCACCTCCCTCCCCTGTGGCTCCACTGCAGGTTCTGTGATCGGCCCACGTCTCCAGGACTGAAGTCCCGACGGCAGCTCACGTTTTTGTTACTCGTTGTTACTTTATTCCCTAATTGTCCACTTTTGTCAACACGGCACCCAACACAGTGTCTCCTTGGAGACGGGCGTAAACGTGACCAATCAAACCAGAAAACACCTTCTAACGAACTAAAGCTGTTTTCTACCGTCTATAAAAGGAGACGTGAATATGAACTAAAGTACTTGATTTCAAACAGATTTATATAAATTCTCATGTATGATTACAGAAGACTTTTATTTCTGTATACATATACATGGGTTCATAATTGCAGAACCTGTATATTTGAAATCCCTTGATGTGTTATGGGTAGAATTTAATATTTTATCTTAATTTCTATGACATGAATAAGTAGGAATTATTAAATCAGAACTTGATTTAATAATACTTATACTTCACAACAATAATGGGAACTGGGTGGAGAATTTTGTCCCAGTGATTGATATTCAGTTCCACAAATGAATACTCTCACCTTGTATCAGTTTATAAGCATAGATTCTTCTCTACTATGGTCTGTATCTGGTCTACGGTAAAGTTTTATTAGAAGTAGAGGTAGAAATGTAACAGAAACTTGTTTTGTCCTCCTAACATGTAGTATTTACTTTATTGTAATATCTTTCAAAAATGGTACAATAGTTATGTTTTTCTTTTTTTAGACCTTCCTTTAAGCCTTATTTAAGACCATACTTGTAACTTCACATTCTATGTTACGTAAATTTGACACTGTGTTCTTGACAGTGTCACTAAATAACAGTGTCATTGGACTAATTTTCATGATGCACAATATCCATATTTAAGTTAAGCACACGTGTAGCTAACGGCAAGTGACAACTGAACACTAAGTGTGAGTATTACGTAGAAAAGGCCTGATGGAAGTGTGTGATGGTTGAGTAGATTTTGTGAGGTGACATCAGGGGCTAAGGAGGGTCATAATGCAGGAGGTAATGAGTGCAGCTCCTAGGGGACACTTTACCTTCAACACAGGTGTGATCAGGCTGGCACTACAGTTGCTGTGAGCCAGGCCACGGTTCATGTTTACGGCACTGAAATCAAGATCCAACAGCCCACCTGATCTTGTCACATAGAGCTGCACATGCTCAGCTCATCAACCGAGCTAGGAACTGGTAACACAAGTCGAACTAGTAACTTACTCAGCAGCACATCAATGCAGGAGGGAGAACACGTCTCTTAAAGAGGCTCTGAATCCCAGAGAGAGCCCCAGCCCCAAAGAGAACATCTCAACCGTGAAGAGAGTCTCAGTCTCAGGAGAGTCTCACCAGGGTCCCACGGTTCGACGACTTGGGTCCATGGGTCTGGCTTGGAAGCCCAGTGGAGGTCTAGCAGAGTGATCCACACCAGTGCAGAGACGCGGAGTCAGCCATGCCAGGTGGAGGATGCTGGCGTTCCTGCCCAGATTCTCCTCTCTGTTCCTCGGTCTCATCAAAGATGCAAAGTCTCTTCGCATCTGTGCCCCCTTAGGGTTGGCAGGTCACATCGGTGTGGCCATGGTAAAGACACGCTGGGAGCCAGCAGTGGAGTCAGTGTGTCCCTTGCAATGATGGAAGTCAAACGTATCAACTATGATACAGCTTTTCCGACTTTCCTGCTTCTTTCAGCACTTCTGGAAATAAAGAACTGTGTTCTGCAACACTTCTCAGCAGCCCTGTGCCCCTGAGGTGCCCTCACAGTTTATTATGGAGCCTGGGCTGTGTGTCACCTAAGTGTTCTTAGGGTGTTGGGCCTTGGATGAATTAAGCCGAAGTGGGTATGTTCCTACTCCCAGCCACAGGAGGGGCTTTTCTTCGGGACCATCTCGTCTCCCAAAACAATTTTACTTCCTTGGACCTTCAGACCTTAAATCTCTGAAAAAGAAATTACTGTGCATAGAATTGAGATGGTGAATAATTATGAAATGGCTCCAAGTACAGGAGGAGTTGTGGGCATCTAGGCAGTCATGGATGAAGCAGACCCCAGAAAGGGGGGGTGTGCAGGACTGGCAGTTGGCTGTAGCTCATGACGGCTCGCAGCTGGCACTACAGTTGCCAGGCCTACTGATGGTTATCTGTGACAAGCACGAGGGTGAAACATCTCAACCGTGGCATCTGTCGGCTGTTGCCCCAACCCCCCTTTATTTTTAATCACAGCAGAGCACCTTGATTCCTGCCTGATGATTTCATCCTTCAACTCCTTGGGACACAGACCCAATACTGCCAGCCAGCAAACATCTAATACAATCAAGGAAACGAGTAAGGCAACCATCTTCTTTGTCATTAGAATTTATTCAGAAAGTCCTTTGAACTTTTATGGCCAATTTCTGTTACATCCCCCAAAAATAAAAGACAAAAAAAAAAAAAAAAAAAACAACCAAGATTCACGGAATGAACCACTTTTCTACAGAAACAATGCCTGTGCTTTTGGGAGTGCTAACTCTTAAAATGAGTTCTCACCCGGCTGGTCCAACAGCTCCCAGGGCATTTCTGACAATTTTCTGGGTTGCAGTTTACATTCATCAATGATTGCTATGAGAACTCAAACTTGAGAACGCCATGCAATTAGAGGCATAATCGTGCTCTTTATTGCTAGATTGATCAGTAGCCTTAGGGACTACCATTTAATATCTTTTCAAACGCACAAAAGTTTGTGAAAACCATGAGAATTATAGAAGTCCCTTGGAGTAGGGGTAACTTTTACCAAGACAGAGAGGCTGTAGGAGGAGCTGAACCCCACTGCGCAGGACCAGTGGGCCCGGATGTGAGCCCCTCTCAGCCAGCGAATGGACAGCCCGGACAGCGCTCTGTAAGTTTTCTGCAAGTAGAAGGTATTAGAACTACTAAGAGCCAAGTCAGACATGGGTGGGCACTTCAGCCTCTGGACAGCCAAGTCAATGAGCACTCAGTATGGAATCCCTGCCTGAGGTCTGTTATTGTGGAAATCGAGTTTTACCAGGGCACACCCTGTCGTCACGGTGACGACACGGAGAGCGATAGACTCTAGACAAAACTGGGGCGACTAACGGGGCAATCAGGCTCCTCAAAGGGCTTGCAGAAGCCAGTGAGCGTGATTGCTTTCCGCATAATGGATCTTTGCGTTCTAGGACAATCTGTCTACGTGTCAGGGCACTCGGCCATCTGATTCAGGAGCCACAGTTGGTCTGTCACCAAAAGTGACATGGTTTAGGAGCTAGTTCTCATCAGAGAAAACAATCACAACAGAATCTGGTGAAAACGGTTCCATTCATTTATACTTTCGATCTCAAACTGGACGGGGCCATATTCAAATTCTCTCCCTCCTTCATGGATGCCGGATAAAGCTTTTACACCCTGTTTTTCTAGGATGCCTGTGTATGTCAAATATTTCAACATTAAAAAGTTTCTTTAGACAGGCAGTCACGGATCACGGGGCCCTTCTAGTCTTTCCCGCGTTGGCGTCACCCACCCTTTCTTTCCCATCTCTCTCCAAAAACCGGACTTGGTTCCTGTTTTATTTTAAAAATTAAACGTAAAAATGTAGAATGAATACCTAAATTACACGCACTTTATACATTAAGTAAATTAGAACAATGTGTCATATTTGCCATTAAGTGGGGATTTGGAGTAGCTTTCTTCTTTAAATCAGAAAAGGACTGCCATTATTATGTTTTGTTTGCTAAGAATTTTATCTTGAATGGGTAAATAATTTTTCTGTTTTTAGACAGTGGAGTTGTGTGATAAAAGATTATTCTTAGCTTATCTGATAAATTTGGTACTTTAAAAATAAACTTAGGTGCTGCTTCATAAATGAGGCCAGTTTTGCTTTTTTCCTGTACTAGGTAGGGATGAAGCTCAGTGTCTTCCCACTGACCTACCCTCCAGCCCATTTCTTATTTTGATTTTGAGGCATGATCTCACTAAATTAGTACATTGCCCAGGCTGGGCTCGAACTTGTAATCTTCCTGACTCAGTCTCCAGAGTGCTGGGAGTATAGGCCTGTGTCGCTACTGTCACTACAGTAAATTTGATATTTTTGCCTAATAATTTAAAAAACAACTTGTATTTTATAAGCTTTATCTAATTTTTAGAAAGTTAAGTTTATTAAAAGTTTTCTTCAATTTACATGACCTGAGTGCTCCGGAGGGCTCTATATACATATGTACATGTGTAGACATGTGGGATGCCGGAAAGGAGGATGTGATGTGAGTGGACCATTTGTAACTAGCCGGAGAAGTGGGATTTCAGTTACTAGCTCAAGTTCTGTAATGGCTGCTTATTTTTATGTCTAAAACTCTAAAGTTAACTTCAGAAATTCTTACGCATATTTCATCTTATCTAGGTTAAATTTGTTGACATAAATTCCTCCTATTGTCCTTCCTTTAAATATTTATGTTAATCTCATTTTAAGTATTTATTGATTATTTGTAGCTTTCCTTATGTTACTGGCAATATATATATATATATATATATATATATTTCATTAATAGTTTCAAAGAATTCCAATTTGCTTTTACTAATCCTCTTTTGTGTTCTCTGTGTTCTCCTTGATTTCTGCTCTCCATTTCTGAATCTGTTGTCCTATTTTTCTAATTCTTTGAATTGAATGCTGGATTCATATTAATTATACTTATTATGTGCAATGCATTTAAATTTTTGCCTTGCATCTAGTTAGGTTTTAGTCAGTTAATTATGCAATGATTTTGCTATATGTAGAGAGATGGATATACAGATATGAGTACATGTTAGAATCGCCATTTTCATTGATCTGTTCATATTCATTTCTTTCCACTTGCCTATTTTTTCCAAAATTATTCTTTTAAATCAGCACACGCATGTGGTGCATGTAACAATGTTCCTGTCGAGGAGCCGGCACCCACGTGTGTCGCATGTTGGTCATTTTTGCCTCCTTTCCCCCTTCTCAGCCTCCTTCACCACATCCCCTTTCTACCCACAAAATCCTGTTGCTTCATCACCCCTTAAATCTGCATAGATCTTTATAAATTGCTTCCACTGTAACTTTTCTCTCTTATCCAGGTATCAGGGCCTCATTTGTTTCTAAATTTCTAAAGTTCTTATAACCAAAGACTTTTCAATGTCGAGTTGTGTTAGTCAGAAAATGACTCTGACACTTATCACTCACCCTTGGCGAGTTGATGGTCTTGACTTTAAAGATGTCTGAGTTGTGAGTGCTGTGAAAATCCTGCCTTTAGATCAACGTGACTTCATTTCTAGCCAAACCCAGTGGCAAGCATCTCAGTTTTCCATTCTTTTTAGTAAAGAGTACGTTTCAGGTGCCTTTAGCTTGCTGTCACTGCCAGGAAGGGGTGGGTGAATATGACACCAAAAAGAGCTACCCAGAGGTAAGAGAACGGGCGTTGGCACCAGACAGTTTGAATCTGAGTCGAGCCTGACACTCACTGTGATGCTGGGCAAATGACTCCAAACATCCACTTTTGCTCCTTAATTTATCTCTTCAGGTCTGACACGTGGCTTACACGTCACCCTTCCTCCTGTAGAAGGGTGCGCACTGCTTCGTGCTCGGAAAGAACAGGGGGAAAATGAATTCGCTCCCCGAGTAGGTAGTGCTTCGGCTGCTGTACCATCCCTCCTATGTGCTGTCAGAACTCAGAATGGCTACTTTCCCAGGCCAGGTACAAATTTCCTTATGAGAATGTGCAGGAAGAAAATTGAAGCAGGCAGTTTTCTTTCCACCTTGATACTCAAATGAGTGATGTACAAGTGTTCAAAGTTCCTCTCTTTATGTCTAATAAGATGGCAGGAAATGAGCCTGGTGTGTTTTTCTTTTTTCACCATTGGTTGTCTAAAATACTAAAATTTCCAATCCTTTAAATCTCCCCTGAGGCAGCCATGAAATTAGCAATATTTGCCCATATACGAGGCAGTATCTTTATCGTCCATTAGCTCTGTTTTCATCTCCATCTTCTCATTTGGGGGATGTGGATTCCCCCAACCCCTGGTGGGGCACAGGCCTGTGATTCTGAGTCTCTGAGGTGCTGGTTGCATTATGGTCATCTGGGGAACTTGGTAAACCTGCCAGTCCTTCTGCAGGACCCCCACGACTCAGCTCTATCTCTGTGAGGTAGCTTATTTCGTGTGGGCGTAAGGCCAGGAGCTTGCAGCTGTGACCAGTTAGTTCATAACTTCCGTCTGGCTCTCCCTGGGTAACTGGGTTGGGCAGAATCATGCATATGGCATGTTTGGGTGATTGCCATCTATTTCTCCATACCCTCTGATTGAGGGAAAAGGTGTCAGAGTACGCCACCCCATCATACCACCTTGAGGTAAGGGTTGCTTTGAGCCAAAGGTAGTTGGTGACATGCAGCTCACGGAGCACATTCTAATATTCCCTTTCTTATCTGAAAACAGGAATTCAAAATTCTGCCCCGCGAGTATCAGTACACATCCTCAGGGAGACATCCCAGAAGAGAAAGCTGGACCGACAGAGCCCCTCCAAACAAGTATTACCTCCCTTGGCTCTCCTCGTACAATCTACTTTTTGACAATTGCCTCTTCGTTCAACCTTATATAAAAGAGATGTAGGTTTGGTCACTTTTTTGAGGTCTTCATTCCATCTCAGGACTTCCATATCACCTAAAATTCAAATCAAGCTTGCATGCCTTTCCCTGGTGTGGTTTATGTCGATTTAATTCTCAGGCCCAGCTGAAAGCCCTAAAAAGACAAAAATTAAGATTTTGTCTCCCTGGAAAGGGTGAGGAGAGGAAGCATTTTCTTTCCTCTCTCTTAGTGTCGGGTTGATCTGGACTGTCGGCTTCCTAGGATCAGGAGGCCGTTTGGGAGGTGAGAGGTTGTGAGGGAGCTCTCTTGTGAGCTGGGCAGCAGGTCCAGAAACTCATCGCCGACCTGGCTGTTAGGGGAGCGGCCTCGCTGGAGGAAGCGAGTGGCTGGGGGTGGCCCGGGGGTGCTCCGTCGCGAGGTGTGTGTGTTTCCTTGGAATCTTCCTCTTGCTCCTAGCTGCCATGCATTGAGGAGCTTTTCAGCCCCTGGTCTTTCCATCGGGCCAGTCAACCATAGACTTCCAAAGCTGCGAACCAAACTAAACCTTTTCTATTTTAAATTGTGTATGCAGATATTTTGTCCCAGTGATGTAAAGGTGACTAGCATACATGGATAGTATTGTCCTAGTCTTAGAGTCAGGGGTCATATTTTAGTCTTTTTCTTCATTTTAGAAAAGTTTTATTTGTAAGTTTTCTCTATTTTATTGTTTATTTATCTAGGTAATCAGTTGTTATTTGAGACAAGGTCTTGCAATCCCACGCTAGCCTTGAACTGAAGGCAATCCCTGAGTGCTGAGACTACAGGTGTGTGCCACCATGCCTGTCTCATTTAAGAGTCCTAAGGTCCATGGAGGTTTTGCTTGACAGATTTTGGATTGTCAACATATATTAGTATTGATAGCAACTCAAAAGATAGCAAGGCCACCAATGTTTAAATTGTTTTCTAAATGGCATCTTAATAACGCAAATACATTTAGAAATATAGTTACTAAGGTTTCCATAATTATTTTAGGAATCCAATTATTTCTGTGAAATATGCAGAACTAAAATCAAGTAGTTTCTCTAAGAGGAGAATTTTATCAATAGCACTTAAAGTAATTTTTAATTCTCAAGAAAACATAATAATAGAAAGCAGAAGAATTTTGGGACCCCTGTGGAGGTCACCCAGGCGAACGTGTCATCATTTATTAAATTGTTTACATGTTTGTAGCATGCCTGGCTCCTAGCAGCAGGCAGGGAATATCTACTGAAAGAAATATTGCCTTAGTCCTATCGTTCTTAGCTTCTAAGTAAGGCAAAGGAAATTACATATTTATTTCAAATTCATTATTTGATTTACTGTGCCTAAAGATTTATTCAACTATAAATTTTTAAGTCTGGATTACTAAAAACAAATTTTGCCAATTCTCATAAAATGTGAGAAAAGGAAATAAAGGAAATGTTATGATATAAAAGATATGACGGTGGGAGGACAACAGAAGAAAAAAAAAGAAACAAGAAATTGTCCCCTGTAGTCAACACATTTGCCTAGGAAGAATTAATTCAAAGGGAAGAAAGACACAGCTTTCCCTAAGCACATGGAAGGTGCTAGATTTTATCTAATATTAAAAATCATGACACACGTCCCATGCTGTCAGAATTCCTAGGTGACATTAACTTCCTTGTCCCCGCAGTGCTCTGCCACTGATGATTTTACATTTGCCACAAAGTCTGCGTCTTCATCTCACCTTCGGAGCTGGTGAATCCAGGATTTATTGATTTGGTGTCAGTCAAATATGACTTCCTTTTTGCGTCTTCGCCTTAGCTACCTGTCTGCAGCCCTTGGAAGGGCGGAGGGTGTTAACCCTGGCTGCTGCGGAGGAAGCCGGGCCACAGGGAGGGAGGTTCGCGGGGGTTGGGCTGGGTGGAGCCCAGCTGTGCCACACAGACATCTCCAGGTCAGTCTGCTTGGCCGCGGTGGGCGTGGCCGGCAGGAGATGCAGGGGAATAGCTGCTCCAGGAAGCCTCAGCGGGGGAGGACAGCTCTGCATCCTTCTCTTAAGTGACACCACAGTCCGGGCATTGCATGAAGAAAGTGAGCATGTTTTACGTAATGGGAGTGACAGACTCACGATTTAGAACATTTTCCAGTACTAAGATTGAAGGAAAATTACATTGAATAGGAACCTATTGAAATACAACAATTAAACAAAGGCACCTTCAGCACCTAGCTTACTCCCTGCTAATCTAATGGGGCCAGTCCAGCAGGCCAGCAATGCCTCCGGCTATGCAGGAGCCAGTCTGTCCGACTTGTCTACTCAGGCTGGAGGGTCGGTCGGGTTTCAGCGATTCTATCTTTTCCCTTGTCATTCCCAAAGACGGGGCTGTGTCCCTGACCTCTCCTCTGCTTTCCCAGCAAAGACATCTTCCTGCTGTAGGCAGGTCCACCCCTGTGCTTTGCATGGTGGTCAGCGGGGCTGGTGGGAAGGATACCAAGAAGTCAGGGGAGACAGAAAACTGCGAAGCTTAGTGACCAAGAGGAGTGGGATTTGGTGGCGAGAGGTCAAGGATGGCGCTGTGTTGGTCAGGGATCCAGGAGAGGCAGAGTCAATAGAGTTTGCAGAGATTAAGGGAATTTGTTTGGGGGGCTTCCAGGTTTGAAGAGACACACGTGCAGAGCTGGAGGGCCCAGTAGCTGCGCAGGCTCGTGCCAGCAGGACACCAAGACTGCGCCTTGATTGTCCCAGAAAGCACGTTGCAGTGAGAGGCTGACGCGAATCCGGTACGGAGACCCCGGGAATGGAGACGGGAGCAAGCCCACATCTCCGGGGCTGGACGCGGCCAGAGCTTTGAAGGAGAAGGCTGCAGCAGCATTTCTGCCTCCTGCCTCACGTGGAGCTGATAATGTACATTCTGTCATGGCTTTTAATCCAGGAACAATAAAAAATTCTATGTGTTCTAGCCATTATAATCTTTCAGACTGTTTAATATCAAAGGTTAACAGATTATAATCTACCATCTAGTTTTATTTAGCCTGTGAGGGAAGAATGATTCTCACATTTTTAAAAGATCGGAAAAAAATTAATGAATATTTCATGGCTGGTGAAGTAACATGAAATTCAAAGTTAGTCAACCACAAATAAAGTTTTGTTGCAATAGTCATGCTTACTTGTTTTTGCATTGTTGATGGCTGTTTTCACAGTGCTTATGAGTAGGTGTGATAGAGATCACATGGCCACTGATGTCTAAAATACTTACTACCTGTCCTTTACAGAAAATGTTTGCCGAGCTCTGTTCTAAAGCAAAGCCTGATAGAAAAATCAGAATGTTCAAAACTATACACAGTGTAGAGGTTCCTATTCAATTTAAGAAAATAAAGCAAAGCAATGTGCAAATTTGTTTCTGAAGTGTAGACATTCTTAGGACATTTCTGCATTGGTTTAAAAATCATTAGGTGGCTCCAGGGAATGGTGTTCATAGAAATGAAAAGTCAAAGCACCATGAACCATTATCCACAGAAGATTAACCAGATAAAACATTTACCAATGCCATTATTAGCAATTCAGTATTCATTATAATGACTCCATTTGACTTTGGTTTTAATTTAAGCAAATTGCTGTATGGTTTTGCTACCATTTTGAAATTAACTCCATTTTTCCAAAACATATATATGTGTGTATATGTGTGTGTGTGTATATATATATATATATATTTAAAATATTGGTAGGTACATTAAGCTTTTCTGAAACACACCCTTTTGTAGTATGCTCTTTCTTACATTAGAACAAATGCCTTTTCTCAACTCTGATACATGCAATTGAAGAAATATGACATATTATGTATCAGAATCACCAAGGATACTTATTTTATATAGTTTAATTTTCAAATGACATGAAAATTGTTCACACTCAAGATGCCATGCAATGTTCTCATAATGTATGCATAATGTAACGTTCACCTCATCATGTAATAATATCTGACTTCTCGAATATTTATCTTTTCTTCACAGTGAAAACATTCAAAATAGAAGGTCTGTTTCTAGTACAGATTCCAGTCCTGTTCAAGCTTCTCAAGTGAATTACATATACTCTGTAGCCTAAAAACTGCCATAATGTGGAAGAATATTTGTGGTAACAATAGTAATGTAAATTCAGAGGAACAGGAGAGCAGAATAGACTAGAAATTCCCATGGAAACGTGGAGGGCGTCAGGTCTCTATTTGCCCAGGGTTCACGACTGGAAGCAAATAAGGAAATCTTCTTGCTAATAGGAAGAAGATTCACCCATGTGAGCAGAGAAACAATAGAGAAAAGAGAATAGATGTTAGGGTGGGGAGATACTAGGGGTTTCTCTTCTGTTTTATGAGAATACAGTGAGTCTAAAGCCTTCTCCTTTGCTAGAACCCCTTTACTGTGGAAATGACCACCGGCTCCAAAACCTTTGTATTTGCTCCTCCGGATCCATTCACCACTTCTCCCTATAATCTCGTTTTCTGCTTGGGGTAGGCTGAACTATATGGGCTGTATCAAGAATGTTCTCTGCCCTCTGCCTTCCAGTAGGAGTGGCCAGTGAAGCTTCCCAGTAGCAGATTGGAGGGCTGGAGGGGAGTGGGGCTCATCTCACTGCAGCCAACTGCAGCTATCTGTGTCTTTTCACTGAAAGTCACTGCTGCAAAAAGGTGGCCTTTTCTATGAAACACTCATTTTCAGATTCCGTGGTACCCTCCGCCTTGTCCTTTTGGGTGCGAGGGTGGTCATATCTCCACGGCTGTCAACAGCGGGTTAAGTGCAAAGTCTTTTGTGTTCACTGACAACTTGCCAACATGTTTTGTAAATTTACAAGTGTCTTTCAATTATCCTTATTTGACTGTAGTTTCTGTTTCCTGTTTGGATCCCACCAAAACATCAAATGTGACATGTCAGAGTCTAAAAGGAGAGGAAGCGTCCTCTCCTTGTTGAGGAATGTGACCAGCTGGCTCTTGCCTTGGCACCCTTGCACCCTCTCCTGTCTGCCCAAGACCCTCTTCCTTCCAAATGGCATTCTAGGTGTCTCCTAGGCACTTTACAAGCCTTTCTTTAAACACAACTTCTTGGCTAATACTACTTACTCATGTCTTCTCATAGTATGCCTTTCTCTGCCTTTACCATGTATATCCATCAGATAAATAGTTTTTTACTTTATAATTGCTTCTCTTCCACATAAGACAATAATTTCTAAAACATTCTTTATGTTTTACATGTCCTATATTCAAATTTTTTGTTCAGTATGTTAGTGACTAAAACAGTTCTGTTAGAAAATTTTTCTAAGTTGCCCTTTCCCCTGGAAAACTTACCATGTCTATAAGCCACACATGCACAACACTTAATCTCTGTGTTTTATAAACCCAGAGTCACTTGTGTGACCAACTATGTCAACACTTACATGATCTGAGTCTCAGGTAAATAGTAGTTAATCTACTTGTCTCCTAGGAGCTAGTTAATTTTATAAGACATTTACTATAAGAGAAGAGGGAGAAATATATCATCAATCAAATTGTCGAAGCATAATAAATGAGCAAAAAATAATTGCATAGTGTATTAATTAAGATTCTAAGAGAGGCAGAATTAACAGAAATTTTAAATGAAGGGGATTTATGTGTAGAGGGTGCAAGTCAGATGAAAGAGTCTAAAATCGTGGCCTGCACGTGTGAGAGCTGGAGGGTCCTGTGGCAGCTCAAATGTGAGGTAGAAGAGCACCCACTGGAGACTGTTGGACAGCGGGTGTGCCTCTGCTGCAGATCACTGTGTTCACACGGAAATGGCAGAGCCCGGAGCCGGGGGCAAATCTGTGATGGAGATCTGTGAGGTGTACACAGAAATAAGCCAATGTTTGGAGACCATTGCAAGGGCCGGAGCTTTCCCAGGAAGAGCTGTAACAATCTCTCTTCTTCCTTCTTTTATTATTTAGTCCAAACTGCCAGTTAGGCCGCCCACATTCAGGATGGCTGTTCTCTCATTTGCTCACCCATACATTAGTCAAACACACACACCTATAAGCTCTACTCTGGGCGTTTCCTATCGTCTCCAAGTTAACATAATCCCTCAACGGGTCACACTCAGTCAACGTGGGTTGGGGCTGGAGTGAATTTAACGTGTGAGTGTTTACAGTCTGCCAGCACCTAGCAGAAGGTCCGTGGGCTCCTCCTGTCCCCTTGGCTTTGCTCCAAAGTGTTTCCAATCAGAAATATTGGCAGATACCTTCTTACAAGGCTTACCCTTTGAAAATCAGAGTGCCAGAAATTTTTTAAGAGGTAAATTTAACACAACTGCAAGTTTTCATTTACTTCAAGATTATCTTTCTATAATCATAGTAACAAGTTCTAAATGAGTTGCCCAGGCTAGAGAAAGAGGGGGTGGGGATCACTTCAGCGTGTGGGGACAGAACAGCTTGTGAGCACTAGAGCTGACTCTGCACTTTCCCATTCTGACTCCTCCCTAACATAGATTCGAGCTTCTCTGTAGCCACAGAATTGGGAAGCCGGGAGGGACAGGGGCTCGGCTAGCGGTCCAGGGTTAACGAGGCTCACCAGCCTCTCTCCCACGGTGATCCCCGTTCCTCCGGCCCACAGCCCCACCTCAGTCCAGGACTCCTCTCTCCTGTCCTGAAGGTGGGCAGTCAGTACAGACTCCCCAGGGGACTGCCGCAGCTGCTGAGAAGCCACGCAGACACCACCCTGCTGCAAGTCGCCACGTACCCAGGGACTGTCCTTCTGCTTTGCACCAGGTACCATTGGAAAGAAAGAAAATCACCCCACACTGCCTGCGTTTCAGTGAGATTTCAGTGTCCACGAGAAGACCATTCGGTGTCTCTCCCCAGTTCGCTAATGCTTTAAAATTTCATTGTTACAAACCTACACAAATCACTCCAGGCCTGTGTATAAATACTTTTCCCAGGTAAAGTAACATACAACACATGTTTAATCATTTATATTCTAGTGTATGAAACTGTCACATGTATTTTGAAAATAGGTTTTTATAAGAAGTTGGGGAAGTAAGAAAACAGGAGAACCCTGCATGAAACACAGAAATGACCAGAAAGGAATATGGATGAAGGCCAAATAAATACCATTTATTTTTGCCTAAATACCTATATTCCTTCTTTTAGTCTTAATTTCAGCTTAACATTATTGCATTTTCCAAGTACTGAAAGCTTTTCAAATAAAATTATACAAAATAAAATTTCTCCAGTGATACAAGGAGAGACCTGCATTTTCCTCATTATTAGCAATCTTTCAATGTATGTATTTATTTAGATCTAATATTTAAAGCATGATTTTTGGTTTATCATTATTCATATAAAATGAATGTGTGTTTATTTAAATCCGTTGAAACAGCGCATGGACTCAGCAGTATCTGAGGCAGTGGATCTACAAATACGTAAGAATAAGGAATAAAACAACAGCTTGTGGTATTTTATATTCTTACCCCTTATGAACCACAGACAAGGATCATTTATCTGGAAGTTCAAAATTTGTACCTCCCCCTAGTGGTAACTAACAAAAACAGCATTTTTAAAAAATCTGGTATTTGTAGACACCGGGAAAAGATACATTGAAAGAACCCTTGGTCAGCCAGAATTCGTTATCAGTTGATCATATTCCAGTTTATACTGGAAAGTGGACACCAAAGACTGACACTCATGAGACCAAGGGAAGCCAGGAATCGAACGCAGAAATGGTAGAGCGGCTCACAATGATTCGGGATACAACGAGCGGAGCTTCAAGCATCGTCACCTTTAAAAAATTCCATAGAATGAAAGAGCAGACGGTTTGTTTGAAACATGAAAGACAAATCCTGTGAGTCATTCTCTTCAGTTCCTTTCTGCCAAGCACGTCCCCTACTGACCAGTTCTACGTGGTTCTGTCGGCAGCTTCTTTGATGTCAAAGGAAGTCCCTGAGAGAAGTCATTTGGGATACGAAGTAATGATTGTGTTCCTTAAGGGTCTCATTCAAAAATTTGAGTGGAAATTTCAATAATATCATATCTTAAACTCAATATAGGAACAAAGGACTTCTGCTTCCAGAGTCTGGGGCTGCCATTGAAAGGTACTCCATGGAACACAACCTTAACATTTCTCCCCTGAAATTTTTTCCAGAGCTCTTTTTGAGAAATTTTCTCCAGGACAAGGCACAAGTTCCTGAGAGGGATAACCTGAAGTTACATATTTGACATGAGAAAGGCAAGAGGTGTTGGGGTAGCTCAGTGGGTAGAGCACTTGCCTAGGAAGTGTAAGACCCTGGGTCCAATTCCCTGTCACCACGGAAACTGGGCGTGGTGGTGCACACCTGCAATCCCTGCACTTAGGTGGCTGAGGCAGGAGGCTTGCTGTGAGTTTGAGGTTGGCCTGTGCTGTACTGTGGGTTCAGAACCAGCGTGGACTAGAGAGCAGGACCTTGTCTCAGGAAAAAAAATTATTAACACCTGGCTCCATTTTATCATTTTAAAAATGTGATACAAGGAAAAATTTTTCAGATTTATCAGACCATAAAGGTTTCATCCTACTACGATCGGGAAAGATCGGTAATTGCAATAACTCTGACCATAACATAAACAGTCACATAATTTATAAGAAACAAAGTTCATGCTGGTTGTTGTGAATTGCCTCAGCACTTCGAACATCTAATAATGTCTCTGCGTCTATGGCTCCTGAGGCTTCCCAGAACTTCAGGGAACAGTTGCTTGGTGCACCAGTTAGCCTTGGTTAATAAAGAGGCTCTGCGAAGGTGACGGGCTCACGACAGGGCAGCCAACGCCTCCTCGGATTAGTCACGCCTGAGCGCATGGAGAAGAGGTCCAACCCGCCCAGCTCTTCCTACCACACCTTTCCCATAAGCTGACTGTGGGACGGAGGTAGATGGTTGCTGAAATAATAATGGTTTCGGATATTTGCAGATGTTACTTCCTCAGAAATGATCGTGCCAAAGCTGCAACAACTCACGGCATAATTAATGTTTGCCTGTGATGATTCACTTTCTTCCCTTATTTCTGGGAGCACTTTGCAAGGGGCTAGCCTTTTGGTGGCCGTAACTTCCCACCTCCCGCCCCCGTGCCGGATCCTGTCTAAGAGGCAGCCCTCTCCTGCCAGCTCCGAGCCACTGAGTCTGTGCTTCTGCGGCGAGATCACCCTGTCGCAAAGCAGACCTAGAAGCTTCCAGGCGCCCAAGGCAGCGGACTGTGGAAGTCCAACAGGAACTTGGGCGGGGTCCGTCCTGCGTTTCAGAGGCCTCCTGGAGCGCTGGACAGAGCTGGGTAGGAAGAGACAGGAGGAGCTGCAGTTCGCCGCCCAGGGGCTGCGCCTGGGCATTCCTTCTGTTTCGTCGGCTTGTTTGAGATGGGGTCTCCCTTTGTAGACCAGGCTGGACCTGAGCTCATCAGGCAGACCAGGCTGGCTTCCACTCGTGGCCGTCCTCCTGTGCCAGAACTCCCGATTGCTGAGATCACAAGCAAATGCTGTCATTTCACATGCCACCAGGCTGAGATCTTGTAAGGGTAAGAGGATAGGGGCCGTTTCGTGTGGCGGGATAGTTGCACTGTGTACACCGCTGACTGCTCTCATGTGTGCTATTTTGACTCCCCTTCCTGTTCACTCAGCCCTGCAAACACTGAAGACGGTTCCAATGACAGTTCCTCCCCGCCGCGTGGCCTCTGCTCTCCCCTGCTCCGGTGGGACTGGCTGCCCGCCCGGCTGCCCGCCCAGCTGCCTGGTAGGCGCTTCCCTGGGCACCGGGACGCTCATTCCAGCTCTTCTTAGGAAGCGTGTCTGCCCGGGTTTGTCTCTAGTGTTACCGTTTCTTTGATGTGGACCCGAGATGCGTGACATGTTCTCTGAGACTGGGAACAGATGCTGCACGAAGTGCCTCTTTGTATTTTTGTGTAGAGAATTTGAAGGACTGAGCTTGGAGTTGAGCGGAGAGGAGACAGATCCCCGCAACACGAAGACCCACATTAAGCAGGTTGCTTCAGGTCTAGAGAAGACGCACCTGGCAGAGCTCTGCTCAGACTGCGACTCCTGATCTCGGCTTTCAGAGGGACGTCAGGACGGCACTCGGTTTCCTTGTCTCAGTCCCCCTGCTAATCATTTTACTCATATTTATTTGCCCGTGTCTTCCGGCTGTAAATATCCAAGGCAAAGTCAAACATCCGCAGGGTGCTCTGTCTCCACAGGCAACAGGCATGTTGGATAATATAGGGACAACAGCAGCTGCTGAGAAGGGAGTGTGCGTGAGCATCGCCTTGGTCCACTAAGTCTGACAGAAGAAGTTTCAGAGCCAGAGAAACCGTGTCTGGATTTCTCTAGTTATTTTTAAGTGTTTAGGTACATTGCTTCATCCAAAACTTTGTTTCTTCATCGCTAACACAGATGCAGTCAAACAACGTACCTAAAGGCACGCTTGCAGTAATCAGATGGTGTGGGCGGAGCGCTGAGAATGTGACCATCTTCACGTCACCTGTGTCAGGTATCATGCCCGTTCTTTCTACTCAAATTCTGGCAATCACATGACATGACATTTTGTCATTTTAAAGCAGAAATCTATTTGCCTGTTAATCGGTGACAGGAACTCTATTAACCTCGTGGCTCATATGATACAGTACACGGGTCTCTCAGATCTATTTTTTTCATTGACGTTAATGGTAAAAATCTAGTGGATACCAAGAATATGCTGCCCGGGATCCTACATATCTGGCTCCGGGCCCCTCCTTTCAGGGAGTGGTGATGTGGGCTGGGTGGGCATGAACAGAGAAAACTTGGTTACAGCTTCTGCTCAGCCCACTTGGTTTTATGCAGAACGCCTTAACCAATGTGCACCCACATTACCTACAGCTCCCAGTTCCGCATATGTCATTTTCTGTAAGCTCACCTCCACACTGCAAAACTTGAAACCACGCCCCTGAGAACTCGTCCTTGCTTTCTCTTTTCTGATGGAGAAATTGTAAAAGGTCTTTTTATTTTAAACTTGACCCATAGGGACCCATTTTACCACCCCATCCTTACTCTAGAAATCACTGCGACGCATGTCAGAGTCTAGAAATAAATTGTTGTAAATGTCCGCTGTCACATTTGCTAGTGTTATTTGAGAGTTCTTTGAGAAGAGACTCCCACTGCCTTGACCACCACGTACAGCTCAGCGTTAACTGTCGGCGCTGCAGACCACAGTCTGCCTTGGACTCTCCCCACCGTGGCCGCTTTCCCTACCAACAGTAGAACGCCTGGTCTTGTTGATACAGGCCACAGATGGGCCACCTGCCAGCCGGAGAAACCTGCTCAGAGGGCAGAGTGCCACTCGACACGTATCTTTCACCTCCAGCTATAGTTGGTTTATTGTTCAAAATAAAATCCCGGGGTATTCAGCTGGCCGGGACAGCAGAAGCCTCTGTTTGCTGACAGAAATAAAACGTGTCTTGTCATAGGTGTCGGTATCCCATATCAATCGCCTCTGCTGGGGGAACATGGGCTCTCTGGTGCGGCGTACTATCAATATCGATGTGATCACCCCAAACTGGCAGAGTTCCGGGGCAGCCAGGAGCAGTGAGGACGCAAGGTTTCCATACAGATGTGTTCCGTTGCATGCCACCCCTCTCTTCCTCCGTTGACGTGAAATCTACCTATTTCCAACTAAGCGTTTCCCTGTTCAGTTCCTAAAGACTGGGGGAAAATAAAAGACTGCAGCGATTCCAGGGATCAGGTCAAACCCCCTCCCTTTCCCCAGCAGGCTGCCTGCGCGGTGGAGAGGAGAGCGCAGCGTGTCCTCGGTCCTCAGCGCGGGCCAGGGCCCATCCGGGCACCGCCGCTGCGCGTTCTCCTCAGTCCAGGGGACACTTTTCCAGTAATCAAGCTGACAGTCTTCCTCAAGTCACGCGCCGATCGGAAGATCGTTCTGTTTCTGAAACTTGAGCCAGTGCTGCCGGTGGGATGGTAAGTTGGCAGTTACCCGGTTCCGTTTCCAAACGTCTGCGAACCTCAGGGCGCAGTCTGAATTCTGACCAGCTGAAGGCGGGCACAGGTCCCGCCGGGTAACCGTGAGGTGCACGCCTTCAGCACGGCATGCTGGAACATTCTAGCAACAGCGTTTTCGTTTCTCTTCACGCAATGAATGGTTACTGAGCACCGGATGTGTGTAGTCGCCGTCCTGCAAGGAGACGGGATGCAGGCAGAGCTGAGAAAGGGCAGAAGACACGCGTGGCCCTGCTCTCGGTTGCACCCGTGCACAGAGGACCTCCAAAGGAGCAAAGAAGAAAAGCAGTAACACTGCTCAGAAGAGCAAGGCTGAGCAGGAAACGGGGTGACAGCACACTGCGTCCTGCAACCTTTAGAGACCTACCAGCGGTGCACCGCTGAGAATTGTTCCAGGCAGCCGAAGGAAATCGCACAGAGAATGTAACTGAGACTATTTGGCAATCTTGGGAAGGAGGCAATAACGAAGGTTGGCTTATACCCTTTCCTATTTAAAAAAATATTAAATGATAAGAAAGGCAAACCTCAGTTTGCCTCATTGGATGGAGATTGAAAGAATTATGAAGACGCTGGGGTGGGGGAAGCAATTTTCCCCGTTTTATTAATGAGTATGTATGTGGTCCATAGTCTTTACATTAGACTTCAGTATTCTGTGCACATATATGTCGTGTCTGAGTCACAGACTCGTCCCCCTTCCCCTTGTGACCCTTCCCTACCCTCTCCGTCCCCCCCAAATCTCACTCCCCCATTTAGTTCTGTGAAATGACTGTATTCTGAATTTCTCCTATTATAGAAAATGTCCCATATTTAACCTTCTGTGTCTGACTCACTTCACCGCGCATGACGGTGTCACATTGCATCTATTTACCTACAAAGGACTCAAAGCTATCTGTCAAAACTGATGAGTGATACTTCATTGTGTACATATACCACAATTTGTGTGTTTATGGGAATCAATTTTTAAAAGATATTTCACAAAGAATAACTATAAGCCCTTTCAAAAAAGGTTTAGGTAATGGCACAAAAAGCAGACAGCAAAATCACCCACCTAATCCCGATGGGTAGGTCCTGAGTAGGACAGACCTTGTAACAGGCTCTCTGTAATGCTGTTGCCCCAGTACCTTCTGTGGACTCCTCGCTGGTACAGAATCCCTGTGCCTGACAATTCTCATCTTTTGTTCTTTTGTTCTTAGAGCTGGTACAGAAGTTAATACATATTTGGGCTCAGATGTTCTAGATGATGCCAGTGAGGGAATAAAAAATAATCTACCTCCTCACTTTGACTGGGAAGTCTAGACTACCTGGAAAGCTCTGAAATTTCTTATCCAAATCTGTGTCATTTATGACACTCTCAAGTACATGAAAACATAGGTGTCTAAAGCAGAAACAGGTCATTCATAATCTTGCTCAAGTTGCTTTAGAGTTCTTTTTTCAATTTTTGGAAATAAATACACTACGGAAATTACTTACAGATTGTTGCAATCAGGCTAACAATATGACTTCCTTTTGTGATCATAAATATGCCTTTTCTGGAAGAATTGACTTTTTTTGTAATGTAGAGTAGGCCACACTTCAAGTCATTGTTTCAGGGAACTATGCCTTCAAAACTGGGCTTATCGGCTACATTTTAAAATTTTAAATGGGGAGATTCTATTCAGGACAAATCTGGGGAGTCTAGGTATTTTCTTGAGAACCTAGTCACGTTCCTCTGCAATTCCTGCAGGGAGCATGACCATTGTATTGGGGAAGGCTCTTTTTAGAGATGGTCTGAGAAATGCAATTAGGCTTTGGTTGGATGGGGAACAGTTGAGGAAATTTTCTGTATTCAAGATTTGATAATGACTGCTAAAAATATACTTATGTTTAAATGACAATTGACAGCTTAAGAAAGACTGGTTGGATCCCTGTGTCTATCTTCAGAAGCTTAAAGTTAAAGAGATCAAATAATTCTGACTGAAGGCCATATTAAAGAGCCTGGCTAGTGTGGAAAATAGATTATAGAGTCTGATCACAGGCTTTATGCAGAAATTGGATTTCATAGATACAACGTGAGCTGCACAAAGCCATCTATCCAGCAGGGAAAGGACCTGACAGTACTTAGAGATTTCATTTGGAAAGGTTTCAAAATATTGGTATTTCAGTTATTTTTTAAGTGACAGATAAAGGAGAGCAAGCTAAATATTTGACATCAAGGACTTTTTATTGAAATAAAAATTATACTAAATTATTTAAGATAAGAACTCAAGGACTTTGGAAAATCTGTAGGACTTTGGGTTAATCCTATTCTTGCTGTTTACTATTTGTGTTTTTGGCTGATAAGGCAGTAAACATTTGTGAGTATTTCTAGTCTCTGGTGAATTTTGATTGAAAAGAAAAGAATAGACATTTTGATACTTATTACATCTTTTTCTTGGACCTTCTGACCTTTCCACAATAGAACTGTCAATTTAAATTATTTGTTAATTGAATACTTGCCTCAAAAGAGCCTGCACTTAAAGACAACAAATGCTGAAGACAAGTTCCTTGCCCCTGGTTGGTCAATTAGAGACAGAGAAACCTGCCCGCTGCCCTCTGGTATTCACTATCTGCACCTTATGCCTCACCTAGGTTTTAACACATCCCTGAGTGAGTTTAACGCCTCTCTTTCTGTAATCGCACCTTGGTTAATGTCAGGGAGAGCCACCCTGCCTCTCAAGCCTGGAACACCCATGTCACCCTGGACTGGTTTTCCCTTTCATCCTCGCTGACTTCCCGGGGGTATCTTTAGTGTTTCAAACGTGAGCTATTCTTCCCATGTTATGGGTCATGGTTCATGTTACTGGCTTAGAGCAGTTGAACCCTGAATAATTCCCGTGTACCTTTATAGTATGCAGTTATCAGCTGTCGTTAATATTAATAGCTTGCATTTTAAGTCTAAGCAAGCAGTATTTAATAGCTTTCTTTCACTTTTTTCATTTTATCGTTCTTAGGTGACTACATGAAATATTTGGCTTTTTTAGAGAAATTATTAATTAATTGAAAGCTAACCGAGGGGTAGTCAGACAGCCTTAGCTTAATAATGCGGTGCCTCTGATAGTTTTTTTAATTTGATACTTGATATGTCTGTCATGTATAGAGATACTCTGAGAAAATACAGTGTCTTACTGAACTTTCTGCCACCTGGAAAGTCTCATTTTTAGTCAATAAATGAAACTTGAGAAAGAGTTGTTATGCTACTACGTAGGTCAGAAGTGATGACAGTTCAGAGTAAACTTCACCTAAAAATGAAAGATCACACGTTATAAGCCCAAAGAGACAGAATGACCAGAATTTAGTGTTAAAGGAAAATGTTTAAGAGTCTAGAATTTTTAGTCAGAGCAATTAGAAAAACAGTGACATTGTAATGATACAAAAGGTTGAAAATCCTGGGACAAAAGTTGAGTTTGACTGAATATTTAGACATTTGAGTCTAGTAATACAATTTATAGTGTTGTCTGTTAAGTTTTTAATTTTAATTTTCCTTGTTTCAATTAGATAATTAAATTCTCTCCTAGTTCCAACTCTGTCACTGTTAGCTGTCCTTGTTCTACCAGCAATATCTATTAAAGGCCAGGCTTCTGTAGAAGTACTTTAGACTAGCTTACCTCACAATGACTTAAAAGAACACCATCTTATTAATTCAGAGTTTTTGGGATGAGAAGCCCAGGCACATCCCAGCTGGCCCTCGGCAAGGGGACAGCAGGCGGCACTGAAGGCGCATTCTGGGGCTGGGCTCTCACTGGAGGACCGACCAGAGAAAGACGCACACTTCTCTTTTCACATGACTGCTGACATGTTCAATTTATTTTTTCCCTCCACTCAGAACCACAAGGTTGGGTTTGGTAACTTTTGATTTGTGGATTTCACAGTTTAATTGGTGTACATTAGTAAACTGTGACACTACCTTCATATGGGTAAAGTGTCTCTGCTGTGTTTCGGTGCCTTTGTTTCCCACGCTTGTCCTCTCACCCCCCCCCCCCCCCCGCCCTTCTGCCTTACTTACAAGTCTATCTCCCAGTCTTCTACCATTTTTTACTCTTTAATTTCACTTTCAGTTTTCTGTACTATTAGGCTTTATGGCAATTTATGTTTTCAAAAGCAATGTGGCGAGTCAGGTAGCAAGACTGAGTTAATTATTATAATAGTCTAATATGCACAATATAATCATAGAGTTGAAATCCCGCCCCCTTAGACATTTTCTATTGGTTAAAAGCAACTGAACGGGTCCTGCCTACACTCAGAGGAGGGAATTTATTAAGACGTGAAAACCAGAAGTCAGAGATCATGGGGCCAATTTAAAATCTGCCCACCACAGGTTTAAGAGTCCTGGCTCTTGGGGAGTGTTTTACTCCAATTACCTGCTTTTTCAGAGCTTTCAAAGGAACATACTATCTTCGAGTGACGAGGACTTAGGATTGTTACCGACTTTCTGCTGTTTTCGTGGCCGAACGTACACGGCCCAGGCACGCTTGCGGCACGCGCTCTGCTGAGTCAGGCGTCAGCTCCCCGTGTGATGAGGACCAAGAACACGGCGCCCACCGCAGGCAAGCGGAGCCAACGAGCAACTTTAAACAGCCAAGCAAGCACGTGCACAGAGCACAACACTGAGCACGCCAGGGCCCAGGGGGACCCCATGTTGCGCTCCTGCTCCTCCGCCTGGCTGCCGGCATCCCACCCTCCCAGCACACGTGAGATCAGGGTCCGCCCAACGGGCGGGAGACACAGCGCCTCTGCGGGCAAAGGCCCAGAGCAGTACCTGCGACCTCAGAGTCCGTGGGCGTGTTCCGCTTCCTCATAGACTCTGTTTTCTTATGTTTGCACTAAAACAGTTGACGGAGCAGTGAAAAGAAAACATTCCTCAGAAGGTAACTACATATTCAGTGTGAAAAACAAAAGTAAACACAGGTTCCCTTCCATAGGCATTTAATTATAGAGAGACTGAGTTGTGAGGTGAAGTATTGTAGAAGGAGAGGACTTTGTGGCTAAATAGCAAATTCTTGACACTTCTTCAGCATTTGATTTATAGAGATTCTCGTAGCAATAAATTCCAAAGTTTATTGTTGATTTATTAAGATGATAATGTAAACAAAACCAAGACGTAAAAAAATATAATTGTGGCAACGGTTTCTACTCTGGCATTGTTTACTAAGATTTTTTTTTCTTATTTATTTGTCAGAAAGATTTATGACTTCAGTTATCAAGTCAAAATGCTGCCTGTGGATTCCCAGTTTAGGCAAGCCATTTTCATCTTTCATATCAATCTTAAAGATGTCAGATTTAAAATATTTTTTATTTTTCTGAAAAAATAATATGCAGAATTTTACCTGGGATCTTTGAAAGTTGATCGAGACTTTATTGGTGAAGCCCATGGTATGCTCTCTGAATTCAGAGAGCAGGACTAGAAGAATTCATTTAACTTAGAAAGGTCATGTCAATGATGAACTATTTGGTGGGTAACCCTACACCCTGGTGTGAATAAGACTCTTTTCTGAAATATAATGCAATAACTTCTACTTAGAACTTTCTATTGGATCTTATTTATTTTTCCCTACTGGATTTTAAAGAAACTTCTGTTGAGCAACTATTAAAGAACAAATGGATATTCATATATTTTTCATGAATATAATTTACATTGTTTCAAATTATCTCCAGCCATAAACTATGAGAGTTGTCGTTCCAGCCTCATAGTACACTTGTTCTCTGGAACAGACCGATTCAAAGACTCTGGGCAAAATATCTGTGTAACAGTTTTTCAA
Organism: Ctenodactylus gundi; assembly: GCA_004027205.1. NCBI lineage: Eukaryota > Metazoa > Chordata > Mammalia > Rodentia > Ctenodactylidae > Ctenodactylus > Ctenodactylus gundi. The sequence goes on from PVKB01004719.1 coordinate 82,376, forward strand.
TATTCCAAATTTTGTAAAAGTCAGGAAGCAAAGGTGCTTTGGTTAACTGTTGACCTTAGGAAAATAAATACACTTGTCTGTAGTCAGCGTAGTTATGCTTACACAGGAGGGAGCTGGTGTAGCCTAGAGGTCACCGTCTCAGTTCCTGGCATGACAGTGATAACAGTGATATTAAAAAAGAAAGCAATGGAGAATCACTAGTTTCCATAAAGCAGGTAGTAGCCAGTTGTCTCATGTACTCTCTTTCTACCTGTGTGTACTGCCCGGCTTTCTTCGAAAGCAGGTACTTGACCCACATGAATTTCTTTACAGATCAAATGATTTGACAACAACAATTCCGAGAAATATTTGTAACAGGTCCTCAATGTATGTAATACATATATAGTTACAAAATCATCAATGATATTGGATCTTTCCATTTTTCACTAGTAAGAAACTGACTATTTTCCTCCCCTTTTTCTACATGAGAATAATTTAAGAACCTTTTTTACGCTCCTTTTAAAATCCCCAGACACGGATTTGGCTTCGCCCTGGCACCTTTCCGTGCATCTGCGAAGGTAACTTTGTGCCCAAGCCTCCCGGCCTCCTGCCGGACCCTTCTGCAGAACGCAGTCACGGAGAACTGGACAAACAGCTGTGGCCCACACGCGCCTCATATCTTAATTTTCCCATCGAAACCAGCCACTTTGTCGTGGCTTCCTGTTTTGGCTCCGTCACTTCCGGAGGCGTCGAGCACAGTTGTGGAGGACTGGAGCCAACCTGAAGGACACGGCCGGCAGCAGTGCTCTGCTCTGCGCTCCCAGCGTGGGTCCACTTGTCGCTCTCCTGCAGGGACCTTCACCATCTGCGTCGCTGTTGACAGTTGCTAGGATGTGAGTATAAAGAAATTTGCTTGAGATTGGATCGTAAAGGAAGACTGGAGGATGGAAACCGGAATTAAGGAGCAAGACTCACAGAAGAATTCATTCCTAACGATTCGTCATCAAGTTCTTTATTGAAGTGAGTCTACATGATATGCAAATTAGCACTTCCATTCGATAGTTTAGTTGTATCCTTGTAACAGGACTTTTCCTGCTGAAGGCTTAGTTTTTCCATCTGCAAAATGATGATGGGGAGTCTTCCTTCGCTGCACTTTTGAACAGAAATCTCAAACCAAGTAAAAATAAAACCTGTGTGCCTGAAAACGTTGTGCATCATTTCAAAATACACTTGATATATATTTACGATTATTCTATAAAAATAAAATTCAACGATATAATATCTAGCTTCATTTCCAACTTTCAAGTTTTGCAGCACATTGGATAAGTACCTAATGTATCCTAAAAGAGCCAGTTTATTTATTTCAGACCAGTCAAAATTCCCTTCTTCCTTCCTTCTGTCCCTTGTAGCATATGAATTATGACAATAATCATCACTCACCTTTGCACATCTCTTCAAATGGCTACCTAAATGCCTGGCATTCAGCCAATGAATAGCCATGTTGCTTCCAAACCCAGAAAGCTAGAATCCTCTGTAGCATGACTGTACAGTGTAAGGAGCCATCTAAGGAAAGGTCAGAAGGGTCACTTGAGTCACCTCTCTAACCACCAAGTTTCATTTTTTTTTCAAAACAAACAAACAAACAAACAAACTAGAAGCAGGGAATATTGTCAAAGCAGGCACAGAACAGGCTAGTTGCCAAACTTCCCACCCCTCCTCCGGAAAGTGTAACTGGAGTCAGTATTTCAGGTTTTCCTGTGTGTCAATCGAGTTCAGAAATGGTTCTCAGGTTTATGAAGCCAGGCAACTTTCATCTCTGTATACTCTGTATACCTATGTAGTCACATCCACTAGGACAGTGACAATAGCAATGTTCTATCTCCCTCCTGTGGGACTTCTGAGGTATTTTTATGAAGTATTTTGAGGCTATTAAGAGGTAGATACCCAAGGACATACTGCTAAGTTCTCATCTTAAATCTTAGTGAACACTGAAAAGCTAATATTTATTTTGTGTGGCCTTCTCAGGGGACAGTATCTAAGAGTGGCAGGTCAGCTCTCATTCATTTTATCAACTCTCTGTGGTGTTTCATTGAAGAAAGAGGAAAACATTTATTATGTATTCAATAATTCATTGAAATACTGACCTCAATAAAGTACAAAATCTAAGCCACTCTGAAGGCGCAACAGGGAAAGGAGATGGTGCTCTCAGAAGACCATCTCATTCCAGACACTTCACGGAGGTTGTTTTGGCAGTGTGCTTTCCTCTCAAAACGCCAGTGCTCCTCTGCTCGGCCGTGGCTGGGGAGCGGGGAGCCCTGCTACGGAGGGGAATGGAGGGAGAGTCGTGTGCTTCACGGTCCTGGGTTGAGATAGGTGGCAAAGGAAACGCAGGCAACGCTGATCTCAACATTCCAGTTACCTCAATGTGGGCATCATTTATGGCTTAGACGTACCTATGTCTCCCAGTTTCATATTAGCACTCCATGATATCCCCCACTTCAATTTCTCTACTCTCGTGTGAAGTCCAACCTTTTAAAGAACTTCTGAGTATGCTGCATGATCAAAAAACTGTCACCCACTCTGTCACCTCTATAAATTTCAAATACTAGTCTGACATTCCAAAACCTCCCACAATATGGCAATAATCTGCTTTCCCTTTTTTTTCTTGCAAGAATTGGTACTGTGTAAGAATTGGTATTTCTAAGTTCTCATCTTAAATCTCAGTGCACATTGAAAAGTTTGATAAATATATAATTTTACTCAACTCAGTTTAACTTGTTTAATTTTCCATTTTCTAGATTTAGGCATTTGCCGACCTCCACTTTTGCTGCTGTCCATACTCTTCAGACATACATACATACTCAAAATTCATCTTCTTTAGACACTTGTGAAGCCCTGGTGTGTGTGAAAGCTCTGCGTATCTCTTGGTGGTGTAACGACTGCTGCTGGTGTCTGTGTTGTCTTCATACTTGTCTCCCATTTCTCCCTGGACTACAGAGAGGACAGTGTGCTGATCAGTGCTCCTTACCATCCTCTCAGGACCACACTCCTCACCTGTGCTCAAACATCTATTTACCTATGATGGGCACAGGCTCTGCCTCAGAAATTTTAAATATGTTTATGTTAGTCAGCTTTCTGTTACTCTAAAAATACCTGAAATAAGTCAGCTTACAAGGAGAAAAGGTTTATTTACTTGTTCATGATCTACTGCTTACAGTTGACATATTGTGTCAGCTGTGGACTAATTGAAAGAGAGAAAAAGTTGTGTTCTTATGTGAGCATTTGTGACATGTTCTGGGGCAAAAGCCCTTCCTGAATTTCACAGTCTACCTCACATGTTCCACTAGAAGCCCACACTCATGTCCAATATCTGGACCAATGCAAACCAATTTTTGATTCATGTCCAATTTCTGACCCAATGCAAGCCATATCTTTGATATGATGAGCAGGCCGTGATTGCTACCTCTGACACAATTCCTCTGTCCCTTTGCTGTCAAAATGTGTCTTGGTGCACTTGGAACTGATTTCCCAGGAAGACAGTTCAGAGATGGACATGGGAAGTGCAAAGTAGGCAGTAGTGCAAAAAGTGCCAGGAGTATGAATCACCAAAGTTATTAGAAGAGAGAAGCTTCCTGGTCACGTTTAACAACGTAATAGGCTATAAAGAGTCCTAGGTTGTGGAAAGCACATGTCAAGGAAGGCGGATCATGGGAGTGAACAGACAAAGAGAGCTGGGTACAAGAGGTCTGGGACCAAGGGAGTAGGAGAGATGCCTTAGAGGTTAAGGCAGGAGTGCTTCCTAAAGGCCTGGGGCACAACCCGAGACCAGCAAGATGGTGCCATAAGGCAAAGCTTGCTGATTTTAAAGTGCATACCATCTTCTTAGAAGCCTTATATTTCTCTAAGGCATTATTTATTTACTCATTGAAAAATCCATACGATGCCTTCTATGGGATATATCATCCATCAAAGGAAAGGAAACACAATGTCAAGAAAAAGAGAGAGTTCTGTGTACTGAGTCTAACTTACTCATCCCTGGGACAGAATACTCAATGAATACCCAATATTTACAACTTAAGGGAGGAGAGGTTTTCTTAGCGCGCAGTTTCAGAAGGCCTCCCTCCGCGCATAAGTGGTCTGCAATGGCAGAGGCACATGGTGGAGGCCAGTCGGGGCAAAGCTCTTCACGGGATGCCAGACAGAAAGCCCAGCGAGGGAGGAAGGGCAGCGCGACCCTTCCAGGTCCCGTCCCAGTGACCCATCCCTCTGGCTCAGCCCCCGTGTCTCTCCAAACAGGCTCCTCTTCTTAACAGCACATGGCTCCACAGGTCCCCCACACCATACTCAAACACATAAGGCTTGGGGGACAGTCCAGATCCAAGTCACAACAGGGTAAGATCGACACGAATCAAATAATTCCAAAAGTAACTGTGCTTGTTACTTTGAAGGGTATTACGAAGGAGGAAAAGGTGGAGGGCACCTCTGAGAAGGAATCCCAGACGCTGGAGCACAAGACTGTCTTTGTATTGCTTCTGTAGACTACACGAAAGAGTTAAAACTAAGCAGGAAAGAAAATCTATGGAGAGATTTCGATAGTAAAGTCAGACAACCAAGCTTCAGGATAAAAGGTAATGTGAGTTCTTAACATCGGCACAGCTATGTTTGTCCTTCAAAACCATTCAGCTGCACTGGAGCTTTACATCACAGACACGGGCACGAGTATACGGTGAATTTAAAGATTTGAATATAAATTCAGACAATAATAGCTAAAACATTTTATACTTTCCAAACATACACTTTTAGTATGTCCTAGTTATATAGTTTTGAAAAACACCTAAGCTACTTCAATTTTTTTCATGTGTGTAACCCCAAATCTGTGCCAATACTGCGCTCTGCACCATGATGTCTGTCCTAGATCCTGGGTCTGTAGCGATGAACTGTCTGATGCAAACAAGCATCGATTGTGGGAATATAAACTGATACAGCTTGTGTGGCCAGTGTGAAACCCCGAATCATAATAGCACTCAGAACGTTGGCTGGCAGATGTATGCCCAGGAGAAATGAACACATCTACTTACACAAAACTGGGACATAATGTTTCATAGCAGCATAGTGATAACACCCCAAAATGGAAATAGACTGAATGCCAATTCCCTGATGAAAAAATATGATTTGTCCATGCAATACAATATAGCTCAAATATAAAGATACAAAGTACATGTTACTTCATGTTACAGCATTTATAAACCTTAAAACAATTGAACACAGGATTCCTTTGGTATGAACTTCCCAGAGTAGGCAAATCCACAATTTCTAAAATAGATTACTGTTTGCTGGGGCTTATGGATAATGAAAGAATAAAGACTTACTATTGCTCCATGAGTCTGAGTCTGAGAAGGCTGAGGCCGGAGGTTTGCTATGAATTTGACGTCACCGTGGACTACATAGTAAGTTCACGGACTATAGAGCAAGATCGTGTCTGAAAAAACAAAAAGCAAAAACAAATAAGCAAACAAATAAATACACCTAAATAAATAAAAAATTAAAAAGTATTGTGCAAAGAAACTTTATAACAGCTTTATTCATAATACCCAAAAGCAGGAAGTCATTTAATTCTATCAATAAAAACCAGTGTTTTTATACAACAGGTGATGAGTCAACATTGGAGAACAACAGAGGCCTGATTTGCACGCGCTCCTCACAAGGCTGTGCCGAGTGCAAGAAGGCAGACTCAGAAAGGATTCTGCTGACACAGACTTCCAAAATATTCACATAAGCCGATAGAGCCAGAAATCAAGTCTGTGACTATTTCAAGTGTGGTAACCTGCTGACAAAGGCCATCAGAAAAGAGCCTATGATAATGGAAACGTCTTGTGTTTTAATATACATTTGTCAAAATTTGTTGAATAACCTACTCAAAACATGGTCATTTTAGTATATTCAACTTACGTTAAAAACAAGATAACCCGGAACTTCTAAGGTGAACACCAGGGAGGAATAGATTTCTGAGACTAAATGTTTAAAGTAAAAAAAAAAAATGAAAAGTAATAAGATGAACGTCTAATTTAAAACTGGATAGAAACAGATAAAAATTAAAAACTAAAAAATAGCAAAAGATGTAAATAAATATTTCTTCAAATGAGATGCTCAAATGAACATAAACATGTGAAGCAGTTCTAAACACTGCTTGCCTTTAGGAACGTGCATGTCTAAATTACAATGACTGAAATTCACTGCATGTTACAATTAAGACAGTATTTGTTGTTTTTTAATAACTCTGGGGAGAACTATTAGGCAGCTGGCAGATAGTCTGTTAAGATCAGCCTTTACTTTCTTCTTAGCTGTGGCTGAGTTGAAAAGCTTCGGGTTGTTAATTATTAGTAAAGACTTCACATTATGTCGGGTTCATCCTGTTCTTAAAAGCCTTCACTTTAGGAAGTCAACTGTTGACTCCTTTGAACTGCAGCACTGGTCTGACTAGGTAGGGTTTTGGGAACATCTGTGAAGCATTTCATCCTAATAACCAGCCGTGGTGTTTGAGAGTGGATGCTGCTAAATGTGGCGTTTGGAGCTAATGCTTTTCTACTTCAATATTTTTTTCTTTTTTTTTTTTGGTGAGAATCAGCCACATAGTTCCATCACCTGTACCGAATAAAGATGAGGAATTAGCAACATTCTAACTAACTCGATCTATGCAGACAATCTGTAAAATCAAACCAAACCCATTTTCCTCGTAGAAATTCAATTTTGTATAACTCAGGTGTCCCCCAAACAGCTGTTCTTTGGATTTAGTGTGGTTAATGTTTAAAGCTGTCTTTGTGTCGGTTATTTAGAGCTTGCTACAGCAAGCTATCATTTTAAATGTGGGTGTCACTTACTTTCCAGAGCACTGTTTTTTTTTTTTAACCTCTTGTACTTGAAGGTAGTGTACCAATGATGCTAAGAATGCGGATTAGCTTTGAGTTTTATCCCTACAGAGGATATGTCCAGCTTTTCTAGAAGTAATTTTACAGCGATTGCTTTTGGCTATTTTTCTCCACTGTCTTTTATTTATGACTAGGGTAGGGCTCAAGGTAGTTTCCAGCTGGATACATAAGAAAATACATGGTAGTAAAGTATGCTTGATGTTTAAGTGGTGTTTATATGTACTTCATTAATTTGATCTCGGTCTTTTAAATGGAGAAAGAAGCTTAGAACAGTTATAGCTCAAAGATGTCTGACCAAGTGAGAAGTAGAGATGATGTCCTCACTCCCAGCCTAACGTAGTCAGTACATTCATACCCGTCTCCTCTCCCAGCAACTCCTCCTTCCCTCAGAAGAGCTCTGCCCTGCGCTAATTTCTCTGCCTAAGCAAGATCACAAACTATTTCAGTCTCGTTTTTTTTCCATTTTATTTTGACAAAGTGTGCTAACAAAAAAATTTCATGACTCATCTAGACCCAGTGTGGTTGTTCCTCCTACAAAAGAAATTTTCCATTTATATTATAATACTTAATAACCACTAGAGTCAAAGCAAAGTGTGTGCCTAATAAGATGGGTAACCACGTGGGATTTCTTAAAAGAAAAGACAAATTCTAAGTTTAATTTTTAAAGCCAGATAAACTAAACTCATAATGACAACATTTGGGGTGTATTTCTCACGCAGGAAAACCTCTCCACGGGGGGAGGGTGTGGGAAACCAAAAGAGGGAGAAGGGGGGTTGTAACTGTAGTGCAGTATATATGTGTGTGTGCAAAACACCCAAGCTCAGTGGAACCATTATGAATTGCATACACACACGTATGTGTGTGTGTGCATGTATATGCATATGTGTGTCTGTGTGTGTATATATATATATATATGATGGGGAAAAGAGAAAATCTTTCCTGTGGATGAGCAAAGGATTGGCATACAATGAAAGAAATGCTATGTCAGGGGGCTGGATGGGAATGGACTTCAATTGCTCGTGAATTTAAATATGCTGGTGTTGCTGGAGTCCAAGCAACTCAGTGGACCGCGATTTTATGTTGAATCGGAATAAGAAAATACACAGTGTGAAAAGTCATGCCAAGAGTCTGGGTCTTCATTCCACTCTCACAAGAAAGGCAATAGGGTATTTAAATAGGGAAGCGGAGAGCCGGTCTGATAAAAACAACTTCGCACTTGTTGGCGATACTCTGTGTATAGGTCTAAGAGTGAAAGAGAGCAAACGGATACAGGGAAGCCTCTACAAACCTGTTGTATCCCCCCCCCCCCATTTTATTGATATGTATAAGAGCAAAATTTAAGGTTTACAATGAAGTTAGCATTTTGTGCACCTACGTGTCTTGTCAAGGTGACAAGGGCTTTCCCACTCTCCTTTTGTCCCTCCCCCTACTCACCTGTCCCTCCCTCCCCGCCCTACCCCCCTGGTTCACTTTGTTTTTCGTTTTAAGTTCCATGAGATAGTTGTGATCTGGGTCTCTCATATCAGAGAGACCATTCGATGTTTCCCCTTCTGCTTCTGACTCACTTCACTAAGCATGCTGTAGTCCAAGAGGAGAGAGATTGTGGTGGATTTCACCAAAGCCGCTGGAGAGGGAAGAACTAAAATATGATAGGTGCGTTCTCGTGGAAAAAGCCGACTGGGAAAACTACTACTAGACCGGACATGGGGGTGTGTGGGGGCGGGGAGCCGTGTCCTGACTACCCAAGCATGTCTGTTTCACGTGACCACATGAGAGATGGGAGAGCTCCCCGGGAACGAGAGGACTGGTTGTGGGCTTGGGTCTCTGAATTACTCCAGAGGAGATGTTCCTAAAATAATAATATGTAGTTCCGGGCTCTGGGAACAGTCAAGTCTAGAGATTAGGTTTCGGCAACTCTTAGCATACGAGTAATAATCGAAATCTTCAATGAGGGTGAAAGCCAACGGAGAAAAAATTCAGAGCTGGAAGGAGAAGGCTGAGCTCCGGGTGGCTCGGACAGAGCAGGAGAGAAGTCCACGGAAGTGACAGGGAGCCAGCAGGACCCAAGCCGGAGAGAACGCCCGAGGAGGGTGCGCTGCAGGTCGGGCGCCGCTCAGAAAGACAGAAGCAGGCCGCAGGGGGCGGCTTTCCGTGAGCCAGGCGCTCAGGGCGGAGGGCAGCGGCCGTGCCAAGGAGCTCAGGTGCTGCCTTCCAAAGCTGCTAAGTGGGAGACAGGACGGGCTCGCTACCGGAGCCAGACGATCTAACACGTCATCATTGTTTCTAGGGGCAATGTAGTGACGCGGTTGGTGAGCCAGGAGACGATCCCGAGGAAGAGCCTCCAGGAGCCAGAGTCGGAGCTACTGTCTGGCACCGGCGCAAATCAGACTGCTCAGCTGTTCTGTTCTCAGCGTGGTTTGCCATGGCAGCCAAGGTTAGCGGTTCTGCAAGGTGAACGGGTCGATACGATTACAGCCATTTGTCTTACGGCCGTCACATTTAGAAGGCCGTTGCTGTTTGGGAGTCTCATAAAGTTTGGTCTTACTGTCATCGTGTCTGCTCAAAGGTTTTAAAAGTCATTCCTCGAGAAAGGATGAAAATATATTTTTAAAAGCTCAACCTAAGGTTAGAGTGTTTACCTTGATATAAACTGGGAATCAAAGCTTGCTAGAATACAATGAACATTGGATGCTAAAAAATCCGTCCTCGTAGAAAATAGAAAATTAAACAGATTTACTAATCATACAGCAATCGGAAGTAAAATGTGTGTTGGCGAGGCTCAGCCAACATTTGCATGTTTATTTTTGGTTTTGAAAATTATAGACCGAAGATAGTCATAGAATCATTAAACTGAAAATATTGACATAAAGATTGCTTCCGTTAATGAAATGTAGTGGCACAGCTAGTGCAGCGATGCTGGTGCTGACTCTCAGCATGAAAGGAAAAAATTCTGAGACACAGTGTCTGACTGAGGAAATGAACGGGACGTTCCAGAAGGAGCTGTGAGCAACAGGGATGTAAGTCCACACGCAGACCCACGCCCGGGTGGTCTCTGACTGCTCTCATGGGCCCTGGGAAGCCTGGCTTCTTGCTGTCCTTGACTCTCCAACCACTTGGCGGAGTCAAAAGTTGATTTGGCTTTGTTGAAAAGAAAAATAAATGAATGTGTCAATAAGTTGCATGTGTCCAGAGCCTGTCAATGTATGTTTAAAGCAAACCTCTTGAAATCCTTTAAAATTTCTTCTAACTCAAATGCTCTTTTGGAGTGAAAATGAAAATGTCAACATCAATGACTCAATTTATTTTCAGCCTCCTGGAAACTGCAGCTGAAATTGCAACCTTTAAAAATCACATGCCGCTAATCGTTATAAAACTGAGAAGAAATTAAAACCTAATTCTTCATTAAATATTTACTACAGTTCAGGGTTTGCTTTGATTAGCTTATGCTGATTTCCTGGAAAGAATACAAGTTCGTACATATCTGGGCTCCAAGCTTCTGATTACTGTGGATCATTTGTTGTGAGCATTTTATGACTAGCAAAAATGTAACTACTCTTCTAGAATTAGGACAAAATAGTATGTGAGCCCTTGCTCGTGGAAGCGAGAAGCTCAGTAAGATGTTATATGTTGAGCTAGTGAGTTGCATTTGAGGCAATAGCATTCTAAGTTTTATAGAAAGCCAAATTCTTGAGCCATAAAATGTATTTCTATCTTGAAAATCTTCTTAGGAAGAGAATTCCATGTTTTTGGAAGACTGTGAGGATGGCCCACCAGCCATCATAACTCCTCTCCCACTAACCAACATCCAGTAGTTTCAAATGGTGCCATTAGCAGAAGCGAAAACCTACATCACAATGATGAGAAGTAAATTTTGATGGTGTGGTCTCTCTCTCTCTCTCTCTCTCTCTCTCTCTCTCTCTCTCTTTGTGATGCATGCATACACACACACACGAACACACTCTACTATATATTGAGGGTTAGGTTTATCTACCATTACTTTGGGACTAATAACATTTAATGTAAAGAATAAAAAGATTAGAACTCTTGGAACTAATGACTCAAATTGGAGAGAGAAGAGAAAAACAGTACATCATATATATTTTTCATAGTATGTAACTAAATAATGAGAACTATTGATATCACAAATAATTCCAAAATGTTTTAATGTAACAAGCTAGCTCCAGATCAAAAGAAACGTAGCATAAATTGGGGTAATTCTATTTGCATTATCTAACATGAAACTGAAGCTTTCAACTGGATGAAGTAAGTATTCTTTAAAATACTTTTTGTATACATATTCCATAGAGCAAGTCCCTATCCCATGTGCAGTAAAATGGCTGGCAAATTATGATTTTCTTGTTGGGTTTGGACTATCTCCTTCCTGGATATAATACTTTACAGAAAGTTTCATTCATACAGTACTTGAATAATCATTTTAATGCAGGTTTTAATTCTGAACACTGATCCCTAGGTACGCAGCTGGCAACCAATAATTCCTAAGGGGACTTTTGCTATTCACGTGTCTAGAAAATCAACAGTCTTTCTGTCTACGCTGATGGTTAAGACCTTACACAGTTTGGGTCAAGGTACAGTGTAGGGTAGCAGTTCTGAGTGACAAAGATCACACTTCCTGTGTCACAGTCGTGTGCTCCAAGACAAGATGTACTAGCAGGGGATGAAGGTAGCAAGGAACAGAGACTGTGAGGGATTGGAACCTGCCAGCAGCAACAGCACGCCTGCATTTTAAGGTGTCGGTCTGGCTACTGTGTGACCGGTGCACTACAAAGGAGCCGGTTGCAGAGGTGAGGCACCGGGTGGTGAGCGCAGCAGTCACCCAGCTAGAGTGCAGGTTGGGCCTAGACCAGGCAACGCATTGTTTTTGTGCTATGGGATATAAAACTTATTTCTTGCTTGCTACTCGAGCGACCTTCCTGAGCCTATTCACTGTGGACAAAGGAAACAAAATCCGGGACAACTTCCCAGTGGTAAACAACACGACTTCAGTGAGCCCTTGGTAAATGATACGCAGTTGTTTGATTTTAGTCACTTCATCGTAATCTCAGATTTCTCTGTATGTTTTTACAGTTTCCCAAAGGATAGAAAGTAATTAGATTAAGCATTCTTTGGTTAAGTAAAAATTTTATAGAAACGTCATTTGAAATCTTATGATTTTTAATTTTTTATGATTGTTATTTTTATAGTAGAGATTCACTACCTCCAGTATGACCACAGAGGATCTAATCCATTTTCTGCGTCAGCTAGTCATTGCTGGGTTGCGGGGACAGAACACCTCACAACCACAAGCCAAGAAGGAAAGATCTACTGAGCTGGCAGTTGCAGAAGGTCTTGCACAGTGGCTTCATGGGTAGCCAGCCTCGGCAGAGACGTGTGGCAGAGGCCGAAAGCGGCTCATCCCTGGCAGACAGAAGCCAAGTAGGGTGGGAGGCAAGCCAAAGTCTGGAGACCGGTGAGGCTGCAGCTGTCCCAGGAAGAAGCTGCCACAATGTTTTGTCTTCTTTCCTGGCCCCCACCCACACTGAGAGCCCCTCCCTCACTTCCTGGACCACAATTCAATGACAAACCCCTAAAAGCTCTCTTCTGGGCACCTCCCGGTGCCAAGTCTGAACAAGTTGACACAGTCCAGTTCAAACCCCAAGCATCTGTCCCCCTAGGGCTGGCCCTACCCAAACAGTTCCACAGTTATCCTGCCATATCCAGGTACATGCGAAAGGACAGAGATAAAACTCAGTGGGACAGTAGCACTTGCCTGGTTTACACAAGACCCTGATTTCAATCCTGGTAACAAAAGGTCACATACACACTCAAAAAACCAAATACGTGAGGCTTTGAGAGGCCAGCTAGATCTAGATGATTGCATACATTAAGTTCAATATGACACAAACCATTTCATTGTGTCTCTAAACATCATAAATATTCTGGAAATAATAAATTGACTAGTTTTTCTTCAAAAGTTGTAAATATGTGTTGTGGTCTCTGTTTTCAATTCATAATGCGGTAGATATTAATTGTTAAATTGTCAAATACAATGATTTTTAAAAGATTTACATAAAATCCATGTTTGTGGAATATTTTATTGGAGCAGAACTTTGCTTCTAACGAATCTGAGGCTGGCTACACTGAAGTCCGGAGCACTTTCCCTAAGCAAGGTTGCTAAACGTAGCAGAAATCACCTTTCTTGCTTCCGGGCATTCCTGGGACTTGCTGCTGACTATGCATTATTCTGAAAGTTAAAAACTAGACCAAGGATAAAACAAGTAAATATACACTCCAAGACTCAAGTCCTTCTGCCCGAGGAGCCCAGATAACCACGATCCACATTAACTGCCTTTAAAGTGAGGTCCAAGATTTGACACGGCTCCTCCCCTCAAATATTTCTGATGTCCTTCACGTAATACCCCTCATTTGACAGATTTTGCTTCCTGATGGGGGTGAGAGGAAGGTGGAACAATTCAGCCCAAAGCTCCAATGCATGTTGTTTTTTTAATTGTAATAGTCACTCACACTCAGGGAGAACTGTGTCAAAGACATCCTGATCTGTAAAGCCCTAGCGCTTGTTCTCCGGCCTTTGCTTTACAGCATGGGTTCGCTGTCCTGTGCCAGTGCTGTGGCTCCCGCCTCCTCTTCTCTGACTCTGGTGGGGCGCCCTCACCAGCGTCTCCAGAGCCCTGGGCCTAGCGCCAGACTTCACACTGATGGAAGGTGTTGGTCTCTTACCTAAGATCCTCCAAGTGAACAGAGGCGTCTCCTGTCACAGATGCTGTTTGTTTCTCTAAGCATTTGTTGCAGCTGTGTGCTGTTTTATGTTTTGTATTGTCAGCTGTAGGGCTGTCTGCCCCTGTGTGTGCACACCAGGGGAAAACTGCTGTGTGGCAAACTCCTTTATTCCCAGAGTGCTCTGATGCTGTGATTTAACTCAGTCAAGAGACCAGATATAAGGATATTGGTTGCCAAAATGAAGAGAATTTTAATTTAAGAAAGAGACCAAAGCCTTAGCAAACTGTAAATTTTTCTTTGGTATCACCAATCATTGGGCAGATTTTGAGAAAGAAAGTTGAACTTGCCATCGCTATGTATATTTTAAAATGAATGTGTTGTAGGTATCACCAGAGAAGAGTCTCTCTGATTTTAATTACTGCACATATTAGTAATCAGACTTTAGTATATTTGCCAACAAATATAGTTGGCGTTCCTCACCCTATAATGAGTTGAGTCACTTTTTTTCAGAGCTGTGAGAGCCTCCTGAAAATGACAAGCTATGTGAGTAGTGGAAAGGTGATTTGAAGTTTCAACCTGATTAAAGGACAAATTTTTATAAATGTTTCTGGATTGAGTCTCCCACTAAATATTCACACCAAGCAGGAAAAGCAGCTCTAATTTTTATCAATACCAGCTCTTTACAAGCTTCAAAGTCCTTGTTTACTTTTCCTGTCTCCCTGGGCTCTAGGCCAAACTTAGATTTGGGGAAAAGAGTTTAGGGTGTTTCTATTAAAGTGCGAAAGTTCTAGTCCCCTAAACTCATGTCTAATACCTGGAAGCTGACTCTGGAGGCCACAGTGGGGAGACAAACTCATACAGTCACATCCACATTGATTTTTAGAGCTATTACCTCCAAAAGAATCAAGCGCCTGTGGACATGTGCTTTGGAATAGAATGGGAGCGATGAGTTCCGACCACAGCTCCTATGAGATCCTGCTGTCTAGGCCAGGAACAAGAAAAACATCTTCACGTGATTGGTAGGTACCTGAACGCTCACAGCTATTGACCCGCACATTCAGCGCACCCAAAGGCAACCCTTTTAAACAAATCTAACATTGAGCTGAGTGCTATTTGCTAGAGTGTACCTCAGCTGCTTGGGTGTACTATGTCTAATTCTTATAGCTCCTGTTCTATGTTTACTTTTTCTTCTCTGCCTATGAGATTCAGGTTTAGAAAGGTTATGTAGCTCAAGGTCACTCAGATGCTGCCTGAATGGAACTAGTACGTGACCTGACGAGAGGTATCCGGCTTCAGAGACCAGGCTGTCATCTACTCTCGAGTCTGTGCAGCAAGAACAGGTAAGAAAGCCTTCATAAGGAGGATTGGGAAAGAAAACCCAACTTGAAAAAGTCTACACCAAAATGATTTTGCTGTTGCATTTTCCAAACCTTGATGACAACTGGCTGGAACTTCTAGTGACCGTCAACATACCATTCTCGATGACAAACAGCCCTTTGTCCCAGTATCAGATCACTTGAGTGCCTGATGCTAATCCTTCCTTTACATATTTTGGGAATATGAGCTAATTCATGATTAGTCCAGATCTAATCTCAAGGTGTCTTAATCAGTCATAACACAACTCTCCTGGGTGTGGCCAGGACACTGTGAAGATGACACATTTTATCCTCTTTCCCACACTCCGGCCCTTTCCTGTCGATACTGAAGACCTTCCATTCTCTCGTGCTTTCAAGACTTCAGATGTCTGTTTTGCTTCCGGTTGTGGTTCTGGCCTGACTGCATCTACAATCCACAGTCTGCCGCCGGAAGCAGGTCCACCCGTGCTTTCCTACTGAGACAGGCTTGCAGAACTGCACAGTCTCTTTACTGGTGAGTTTCCACGGTACTTCCTTCCAGAAAATTTACTTGCGTGGAAACTGGAGCTTTTATGTCTCCTGGTGCTGCTGGCTTGGTATCTTCTTGTTAACCTTAATGACCTGCCCGTGGCAATGAATCACATGCTCAGAAGTTGACAACACTTCTAATATGCAAACGCGTATAGAGTGGGCTGGTGGGAAAGATTGCGTGTCCGCGATTCCTCAGGTAAGATGCTGAGCAGCACAGAGGTTGTCTCTGGGTTTAATTTAAATGCAAATATTACCACCCATACGAAAGCTGGAGGTTCACTGGTCTTCCATTTTAGGCAAAGGAAGCTTTAAACCCCGGCTATTTTGTTATAGCTGTCTCTTACTGTACCCATGAAAGTGAGTTTATTAATAGTAGGGCATCATCCTGAGCTTGGCTCGAACCTCACTTTCTTCCACATAGTCTAAGTGCCTTCTAGAAATTGATAGGCACTGGCACATTCAATGAAAAATTCTTTCGCTCCTTGGTATTTCAGATTGACGGCATATATTTGGCTGCACGCCTGGCTCCTTATTCAGGTTTGCCGCTCGTGGGCAACCTTGCCTGGATTTGTCAGCATGGGGGTCGGGTATTGGGCAGAAAGGCACAAATCAGGGCTATCTGATAGGTGGAGGGGTGAAATCACTGGCTATAGATCTGTTGGTGGTGCCCAGGGGAAGTCAGGGTTGTTGCCATTGGTTGACTGACTTTGGGGGCCAGGGAGCTGATAGGGCCCTTCTGAGAGGAATTAGGGCATGGCAGTTTCTAGGCCAAACTTGTACACCCAAAGCCAAGTTCTACATGGAAGAGTGGCCGTGAAGCTCCGCTGTGCGGCAGTTTGGGGACAGGGGCAGCCCCAAAGGCTCAGGCACTGGACTGGCCCATAGTATCAGCAGCAGCTCGCTGTTAGCCAAAGCACGTTATGAAGTGTGCTCAGATTTGAGGGATGGAGAAACACCGGCCAGAGCTGCAGTTACAGGACAAAGGATGAACAGGAACTGGAGAGCGGGGGCCAACAACACCTATAAGAACACCTACACGAAAAGTGCGTGTTTGTGTGATGCTCAGAGCTTTTATATATTAACAGCAGATTAATAATGCAAAAGAAAACATATGAATCCTAAAAAATGCAAGTTACAGAAATGAAAAAATCAAATGCTTTGTTTAAATACAAAAATCTCACTTAGAAATTTCAGTGTCATTTATGACTAATGTATATTATGACAATGAGATTTTTATATTGTATCCATTAAATTGATGGAATAAAATTATAATAGATGGTATTGGGTTAGGTGTGAAATCAAACACAAATTCTTATTTTTCTATGTATTTTCCTAATTATTAAGACCTCAAATAATTTGGTAATATCCATAAGAATTTAAATTTGCACATTATCTAAAAGTGACAGCATTGGGGTCATACATCAGTAGTTAAAGTATTTGCCTAGCAAATGTAAAGTTCTGGGTTTGATTCCTCAACTCCATATAAGTGGTGCCTGGTGGCGCACACCTGCTGTCCAGCATTCAGGAGGCTGAGGCAGGAGGATTGCCATGAGTTTGAGGCTGGCCTGGAGTACAGAAAGAGATCTTGTCTCAAACAAACAAACAAAACAAAACAAAAACCAATGAAAGCTTTTACTTGTGGGACTGTATCCTCTGAATACATATGTGTACTTTTGAGTGGAACGTGGAGAAAAATGCTAATTGTAATGACAAAATGCTCTAACCTCTTCGAAAGTCCTTTCACGTTGTGCAGGCAGCACGCGTTGGCGAATCACGACACCTTCAGCTAGAACCTCTTAAGCGTTGAAACTGTGGTGTAAGGTTTTCTGTTGTCTTCTGGATTGTTTGGGGGTGCTTTGTTGAAGGAAAATTATTAATTTAAGTACCGCAGGAAATGCGTTGAGACAATGTGTGCCGTACAGCCCATGTCCTGGTTCCGATGGATGTTTCTGGGCTCCCCGCTCAGGTGAGGCAAACCGTGCCCACTTGGCTTCTCTGTGGTCACTTTGAATTACGTACGGTAATGTGTCAGCTATACAGATATTAGTTAATTAAACAAACAATTATTTGTGAAATGCATCTTCTTGATGCAAATCTACAAGTGAGGCACTTAAATGGGTTCCTCTAAAATGCATTTAAATTTTTTGAGTGTCTGGGTACTGTATATCAGGAAAAAAAAGTGTAGCATTCACCCTAAAGGGCAAATATTCATGCAAGAGGCCTCCACGGGGTAAAACAAGAAAGCAAATGGTCACGTAGCTTGACTTCATATACCAATAAATACATTTTACACTGAAGAAATTCCCATTTCTTTCAGGCTCTGAGGGGCTCCATTCTAACTCTACTCCGTTTTTCCCCCTATTTTATTGATATGTATACGTGCAAAATTTAAGGTTTACAATGGAGTTGAGCCTTTTATGTACACACGTATCTTGTCAAGGTGACAAGGGCTTTCCCACTCTCCTTTTCTCCCTACCCCTCCCCTCCCCTCCCTGCCGCTTCCCCTACCTGACCCCCCTGTTTCACTTTGGTTTTCATTTTAAGTTCCATAGGAGTTGTGCTCTGGGACTCTCATATCAGAGAGACCATTTGATGTTTCACCTTATAGCTAAAATATAGAAGTCACCAAAATACCCGTCAACAGGCCAGTGGATACACAAACTGTGGTATTTATACACAATGGAATACTATGCATCAATAAAGTCCAACAATGTGGAGGCTTTTACAGGCAAATGGAAGAAACTTGAGAACATCATGCTTAGTGAAGTGAGTCAGAAGCGTAAGGTGAAACATCTACTCCGTTTTTTAAAACAGGAGCTGGAGGCATTTCCCAGTTAGAGCGTTTGCCTAGAACTTTTCGGGATCTGGCTTTGATTCCGAGCACTACATAAAGTATAGCTAGGGGTGGTGGAGCAAGACGCTATCCCAGAGCTGGAGAGGCTAAGGCGAGAGACTCACATGGGTCTGAAGCCAGCCTGGGCTACATAGTGAGTTCAGGACCCACCTGGACTGAAAAGAGAGACTTTATCACAAAAAATGCAAACAAAAACAATAAGGTATATTTAAAACAAATCTGTGTTGTTTCCAGCTATTTTTACATCTTCCTCCTTGAATGTTTGCTTTTCACAAGGTTTTCTGCTCAATGTCACAGACAAAATGCAAAACAAAATAATTTCAGGTAGCAGGTCATGGACTTTCTAACATACATCAAAAGAAGCATTTGAGTAGGTCAGTTGTGTGTAATTTGAGGGAAAGAAGGGTGTGCAAGCATGGTTTGGTATTTTTATACTAGGTGACTTCTTTTTGTTAGCACACATATCACTCTTTTTGGTCTTTAACAATAAAGTAGAAGGTCCAGGAAAAAAATCTAAAAGTCTCCGTCAATATCTAAAGGTATTTACCTGCTCATCTCTGGGTTACATGAATGTTTTAAACATTCTCAACACTTTTGTGATATACTTTCCCTGTTGGTCATTGCTGAGAGAGAAATATATTTCTGCTGGTTACTGTAATGTTATTAGTGTTCTCTTATACACGGTCATACCTTCAACGTGGTCAAATTCTGGTTTAAATAGGACATTGCTGTAGTTTTCTTAGACAACTAGGCCAAACAAAAGGGAGAATGAAATTTATGTCTGGGCCTCTGTTGGATAATAAATAATCTGGTGAAAATACTAGTTAATATTATCCTCCAAAGAAATACCTGGTATGATATTTTTATGTTCAGAAATGAATCTACTGACCGCTGGCAGCAAATGGAACTTCAGATTCCATGAGCAAAGGGAACATAAATATTTCTCCCCATATAAAACACAACGCCAAGCAAGTTCCCAAGTCACGAGGGTCAATGGAAGATGAGTCAGCTCTGTCATTTGTGTCATACAGGTAAAGCTTTTTGTCAATTTATTGCCTCACTCTTTTAAACACAGTTTTGGAAACAATGTGAAGTCAGCATTGGAGCATTGGAGTTACAGTTGTCAGAGAGAGAGAGAGAGAGAGAGAGAGAGAGAGAGAGAGAGAAGACAGACAGACAGGCAGAGAAACAGACACAGAGTCAGAGAAGATGAGGTGCCCCGTAGCTCCTGCCCCTTGCCAGATCTCATGAAACACTTTAAGCACAGCTGCCCATGTACACGTGCAAATTGTCCAATGTTGAATTCAGGCTGTTGTTATTTTTCTTTTCTTTCTACATGATCCTACCGCCTGGGCTTGTGGCATCTTGGGCTGTGAATTCTATGACATGCATTGGTGACATAGATGTGCTTACCAAGAAGGTGCCTGAGCCCTGCCAAGCTGGACACCACCCCAGCTTCCAGAACACTCGCCAGCAGGCTTTCCTTTCAGAGAGAAGTAGGTTTCTATTGGTCAATGTGGTGTAATTCATGTTCTCCTATACATGGTCATACTAAGCATTTACTGACGAATACAATCATTTATCTAGCATTAAAGGACTATAATAGGTGACTTTTGGGTTGCCAAAGTAATAAATATTCTCATAAAAATTAATTGTTCAACAGAGTGCTTCATATCTTAAACTCAATTTAACAAAAAAGATGCACATGCATATACGCTAGACGATGGTTACAGTGATAACAGCATTTCTATGTGGAGACGAGAAGAAATAAAATTACAAGAAAGTCCTGTAAACCTTCTTATGTAGCGATAGCAGAGGAACCGTTATTCTGACACTAAAATTTATCAGCAG
Organism: Ctenodactylus gundi; assembly: GCA_004027205.1. Taxonomy (NCBI): domain Eukaryota; kingdom Metazoa; phylum Chordata; class Mammalia; order Rodentia; family Ctenodactylidae; genus Ctenodactylus; species Ctenodactylus gundi. The sequence continues at coordinate 102,607 of PVKB01004719.1, forward strand.
CACCTGTAACTGGTAGTAAGCCATTTATATATTCCTATAGCTAAGATGCAGCAACCAAATGGCGACAGCAGGTTTGTGTCATTTGATTTATGAATGATTTTATTGGTGGATTTACAAATAGATGCTTCCGCCTCACGTTGTTTGTTATTCCGAACTGACTAGCAATGGGCCACCTTGCTACAGAGGACGATGGAAGTTGCTCACCAGGATGTGCAATACTTCGTGATCAGCTGGCTCGGACAGAGAGGTGGGCAGGCTGAAACAAACCCCATCGCTGAGATGCAAGACGGGGTGGCTTCTGCAGGGCCGTGAGCCTGCTGGTCATGCGAGGAAGCGTTCACTACCTGGGTACGTAGCTCTGCTGCAGAACATCGTGAAGAAAGCAACAAAGCATGTGGCCTCTCACTGGTGACTGGAGGAATTATTTGATCAATTAGATGTGATGTGTCATTGATTGATTTTAGAAAACGTTTAGTGGTTTTTACACATAATCCATCTTCATTTTGGATATATTATCATATGCTCAGTAAATGTCATTGTGACTTACTTTTTTCTCTCTGTGACTCAATACCTGACACCCACAGCTTAAGAGAGGGAAGATTTATTTTTAGCTCAGTTTTCTGAAGGTTGCACACAGTCCATTCATGGAACAGCCAGGCATGGTGAGGGCTCATGGCAGAGGCTGGAGAGCTGCTCACAGCATTACAGACAGAAGCCAGGTGGGAGCAGGAGCGAGATGATCTCTGGAGACCCAGGCGAGGTCAGAGTCCTCCCTGGAGGGGGCAGCAACAATGTTCCTTCTTCTCTACTTAGCTCAAGCGCAAGTGGAGGCCTCTCATACCCAGGGTGGGTGCCCCCCTTACTTCCTGGCTGATAAGTAAATAGCACACCCATGAGAGCTCTGTGCGGGGTGCCACCCCATCTGAATAAGTTCACACAGTTCCTCCAGATCAAGCCCCAAACATCCACCCTCCCAGGAAGGCCCCACCTTGCAACAGCACACCGTTCCACAGTTATCCCACTACAACATGAGGCTTCTGGGACACTCCAGATCTAAACCATGGCAACAATGTATGTCTAGTGTAGTCAAGAAAACAAGAAAAATATCTAGAACCGAAAACAAGACATCTTGAAATTAGTAAAAGAACACTAAGAAGTAATAGAAACACATGTTCACTTGTACATAACCTTAACATAGTAGACAGCTGCTGGGATTTATCCCTTAATAAAGAAACAGTCCTTTACACTTTGGTATAAAAATGTCACACACAATGACACTGTAATCTTGATTAGAAAATCTACGTGCAAGAAACAAAAAGACCAAAAGCAAAGAACAGTTAGGAAACAGGTGAATGATTTGTTAACACTGAACGATGTTTGAAAAAATGGAAGTTCCAGAGTCTCTGCTGAAAGGTTGAGAAAGAGAAGTCAGAAACACTGGGACACACAGGAAGTTAAGAGAAGGAAAATGTAAAAACCTGGTTTGGCAGACTAGCATGTTTGTGAAGAAAAACTGAGGAAAACAAAAACCTTAGACTTAATGGAAGGTGTCTTGATGGTCTTTGAAAGAACACTGGGAATTTAGCACCTTACGATCCTGAACGTTCGGTTCAGAACTGGCAGGGCGCAGAGTGGGCAGCTCTGTCCCCCCTGGGTCCGCAGCAAGCGGCTAACAGCGTGCAATGTCCCTGTTTTTCTCACCGCAGGCTGCAGTGTCTTCTTGGTAGTGGGCATGTACAGACACTGTAAGATCATTCCAAGCCCTAAAACACAGCTGGTAAAATTCACCTTTGTTTCACAATTTGAATTAGTGCAATGAAGACAACATATGTTGAGAGCAGGAAGGTTAGAGACGGATGTAGGGAAGTGCAGTTTTATCCATTTTCTAAAATTCTGGCATCTGAATGTTGCTCTTCTAGAAGAAGCTCCACAGGCTCAGAATTGATTCTAGTACAACCTCATTTGAACAGAAAATACACTCAGTTCACCTCTTCAACTTACAGTTCCATGAGATTGACAAGGGCAATTTTCAGACAACGATTTGAATGAGATTTGCCTTCTGGTATGAGTGACCCTGGCTTGTGTGTGAAGTGGCTGTTGTCCACTCCGTGCCGCCTGAGGGCCCAGGATGCGTTTCTGTCCCCGAACAGCTGCGAGAGTGACACTGCTGTGTGCTCCTCGCTTTTTTCCTCCTTGCAGAAAGAGCTTAAGTTTCATTAAATTTTCTGAAGTACCTGATACTTGGTATCATCTGCCTTGAATATGGTTTTCACCTTTGCCTTTGAATAGTTCTTTTCCAATATCACTGTACCTCAGTTTATTCATCTCTAAAAAGAAAGTAATTCTTTTCTCAAGTTTTTTTTTTATTTTGAAGAATTGCACATGATAAATTTAAAGGGTTCATGCAAATCACAGATTAGCATTTAAGGTTTACTCAATGTTCTTCTTTGTAACTGTATTGGTTCGGGTTTTCTGAAGAACAGAATCAATAGGAAAAGAATAAATCCTGAAAGGGGAATTACCAGGTTGGCTTACAGACCCAGAGACCCGTTAGTCCATGATGCCCGACTCCATTCTGGAGATCCAGAGGGCGCGATGGCCCCTCAGCTCTGGTTGCTGGAGGCTTCAGAACAGAAAAGTCTGAAGAGAGAGTGCCACTTGGAGGGTAGTGGCCTGGAAGCCTCCCGGAGAGTTGCTGGGGTGCATCTCTGTTACAGGGCTCAAAAAAGCTGTAGTCTGGTATCCACCGAAGGAGGCAGCAGCAAAAGGCACACCAGCTTAGCAAAATCCAACATTTAAGAGCAGAATGACTTCCCCCTCCCTTCTCCTTTCAATCAATCTGGGCTCTAAACCAATCGCAGGGCGCCACTTGCTATGGAGACCTGTCTCCTCTCAGCTTGCTGGCCTACGTACAAGCCATCTCTGCAAACCCTCCTGAAGATGCACTTGGAAGTGAACTTCACTAGATGTCCCTCAACTCAGTCACCTGCCCACAAATTTAACAATAACCTTTCAATTTTAGGTTAGAGGTAATCGAGAGTCACAACCACTTTCACAAATACTTCTAGAGCACTTCCATAGACTTAACGTATCTGTTAAGGTAACTAGAAATTACATAGTCAATTTTACATGACCTATGCCTTACCCATACACGCTCTGAAGTACACCATTCACTAAAAGTATTTTAATGTTACTATAATTTTTAGATCAATCATTTTTGTAATTAATCATAAATCTAATGTTTGACACAAATTAATAACATTATTTATTTATTGCCTCTGAACATTAGATACTGCAGAATTTTAGATTTGAGTGCAGTAATTTATAGTAGTGGTTAGTAGTGAAATTTCATTCAGCCTTAGTATTATTGTTATTTGTGTAGTAATTAAACTCACGTGGAACAAAACACAATTCTACTATGCATAAAAAGTGAAAGTATAAAGATTACAAAAAAATTAAAAGGTTCTGTTGTTCATACCTTGGAAATGTCGAAGTTTAAAACTGTTCTGGATTTAGAGTTTCCCATCTTCATGCTAGGTAATAGAGATTTGAATTTTACATGGGAACTCGGTGCTCTGAATAATTTCATAGGCAGACATGTCATTACACGCATCTGGTTATAAGTTTGATCTGAACTATGGGTGTCCAGATTTTTTTCCTGCCCATATCACATTGAGTGAAGAGAAATGGTCTTAAGCATCATAGAAAATATATAATGCAGCTAATGCCACCACGTTGCCAAAGGGAGAAAATCACCAAAAAAGCGCTCATGTTTTAAGAAAGTTTATAAATTTGTGTTGGGCCTCATTCCAGGCCTGTAGATTGGACAAGCCTGTTCTAAACTAGCTGAATCAAACTTTTTTTTTTTTTTTTGAGACAGAGTCTTGCTCTGTAGTCCACACTGGTCTTGAGTTTACTATGCAATCCAGGCTGCTGCCCTTGAATTCATAGAAATCCTCCTGCCTCCGCCTCCTAACTGCTGGGATTACATGTGTGTGCCACCTTGCCCAGCTTTTATGATGCTGGGGAGTTGAACCCAGAGCTCTGCCCTTGCTAGGCAAGCTCTCTAACTGCTCTATGATTACCCCTCACCAATCTTCTAATCGATAACTCCATCTTCAGCCAGGGACCACAGTGGACTTCAGGAGCGCAACCTGATCCTACAGGTAAGAGTCGTCTAAAGCCTATGGCCAACTCTGCCCTCTGTTTGACTAGTAGGTGAAATACACTGACACAAATAAGATGCCTCTCTTTCTACCAACCTGCCCTCCTACCTGTCTCATCTGTCCAGAGACGGTTGCATTTGACTGAGTACTAAGGATGAGGAAGTGTTAATCTTGGAGTAGAAGAAAGACACCCATTCTTCTGCAGGGGCACAAAAACGGGTCGAGAGAGCATCAAGTACAGCTAAACCTGGAAAAGTAAAAACAAACTCAAAAGTAAAAACAAATTCGTCCTTACGGCAACCGTATCCCTGCCAAGTAAGACTTGTCTAAGTGCAACTCAGACAGCAGAAACCTAGAATGCTTGTGAAGATTCGGAAATGTTTGGGATCACCTGTGCAAGGAATTACAGGAGTCTCGGCTCCTGGCAACAGAAGCCAAGCCCAGAGAGGGACGGCAGGATTACAGAAAGTGGCAGAAGCAAGGGCTACCTGAGATAGTAAACCAAGAAAGTGAATATAGAGGGAAACGAAAGAACTAAAACAACAACAAAAACAAACGGAAAAAACCCAGGAGATGATGGTCAAAAGCTCAACGCTCAGGCCGAAGTTCGGATTGCGGAACAACCCAGGACTAGAACAGCGCCCGAGGGGGGCGGCCACGGTTCCCACAGCAGACGACAACGGCCACCGGCCACGGTTCCCACAGCAGACAACGGCCACCGGCCACGGTTCCCACAGCAGACAACGGCCACCGGCCACGGTTCCCACAGCAGACAACGGCCACCGGGCCAAGACCCCCGTAGGCGAGGACGCCTAGCGAAATTTTCCAGTGACAAAGACATTTGGATGGCGAGGGTACAGCGGGTTGCGGGAAGGGACAGCGCTGGGGTGGGGGTTATCCCAGCCAGGAGCGGGAGAACGGCAGTGACTGTGGCGTGTCAGCGGAGTGAAACGGCGCGAAGGTGTCAGAGGACCTGTGTGAAGACTGGAGTCTCCTCACCAGCCTTTGCACACAAAAGACAAAGGAAGTGCGTTCCTAAGGAAGAAAAACAGGGCACGTGGTGAACTTACTTAAAAGCTTGAGCGCGCAGGAGAAGTTCACGCGGATTTGGCTGCACTATAGGCTGTATCTGCTTACGGGGACTCCTAAGCACACATTTGGAAGGAACGGTGAAGAGAGAAGTCCTGTGGGTAAGTACAAAGGCCTTAGTGACGAGCCATTGTCCAGGAAAGCCTTCCACAATCCAGTTAACAGGAAGGAAGATTAAGAAATGTTCATCAAGTGATCTGATGGAGTCCTCTACAGATGCCTTCGCAAGGAGTCTCTGCGAGTCAGGACGCAGGAGCTGGGGAGATCACTGCGGAAGTTGAAATGGGATAAGAAGTCTAACTCACTATGTACAGACCTATCCTAAGTGCGAGTATCTAAAAACATTAAAATAACCAACAGAAATGCAAAATATTCAGACCGGCTTCCTAAAAACTATCTGGTTGTTTTACACATCACAGTTGTTGTTTTCTGATTAAGGTTGTACTTTGTTTATTAGCCTGGGCTACAAAGTAATTCTACCGAGGAACCAATTAGTATTCTGAATTGTTTTTATACAATACGGGGATATTTGCAAATCTAAAACGAAGTGTGTTCCTGTTTTTAAAACTTAATTTATAATATATGACAGAACAAGATGATTTAGAATTTGAATTTATAATCTGAGACTTAGGGAAAATATCATAAAGTAAAAATTACTGTTTTAGGTTGTGAATGTATTCATAAAATGAAATGCAAATGCTTAGCTGGCTACTACTAGATTTTTAAAAGAGTAGATTTTGTTTTATACTCTGACAATGCAGTCTTGGCATTCTGATCCCATTTGTTTTTAGGATGCAAAGCATTTACTAAAGGCCAAGCACATTTCTTTTTATGAATCTCTGTGTTACGTAAGAGATGACATTATTTTACTTATAACTTTGATTCACGACTTTTGTGGTATCATTATTCAAAGATCTCTTGTGAGATCATGATACGTCTCACCATCAAAGGAAGGGCCACCTGAATATGTGGAAAGTATTAGCTCTCTTCCCCATGGTTATTGCCAAATTTTTTTCTTTTTGATGTTTTTAATGACTCCTGCAGCATGTACCAAAAATTTCTGCTTAGACATATAAATATGCATAGAGTATGTACATAATGCCTATGTGTGCATGTGTGCACCTCTACGCAGTAGCATACTGTGCCATGGGAATCATTTTAGTAGATAAACTATCCCTTTGCTGCCCCATGGAGGGGAGAAGAGTGTGGGGCAGATTGAGGGGGAAGGCAACACTAGGAAATGCACGGTTCTAACATAAGGTTACATTCTCAAACATGATAATTAACATTTCAGAATACAACCTTCAATTTTATAATCCTTCAAACAGTAATTTTAAATATACTTATTTTTACTTACTGGTTAATTAATCCTCTGACACATAACAAATAGGATAACATTTACTCAAGCCTCATTACTCACTGCCAATTAAAGCCAAGTCATGCAAATCTGGATGCTTGAGAATTGCTAAGATATGACGAATCTGTTTCTCTCAACTGTGAACAAGAACCCATAAGGATCATTGAGAATCTCTCCAGCTGCTCACAGGTTGTACATATCATATTCTTAAGTTAATTTTCAGTTTGACTAGATTATTTCATGCAATACTGGATTGGTCAGTATCTTGAGTCATCCTTATTTTATGTCTTCAGTTTGAAAAATATACTTTTTTCAACACTTTTGAAATGACATTAACCATTTTCTGTCAGAATATGGGTATATTTGTAATATTCATAAATATTTTAAAATATGTGACTTATTAGAATTCCTTTACGTATTCCAAGCAAATATTCAACATGTTAATCATCTTTCCCATCTCTGGGACCAAATACCCAATACTCATGACTTCAAAAAAGAAAATAATTTGGCTCCTTTTCAGTGGGTTCAGCCCAGACCTGGTGGATCGGTGGCAGGGACGGCATGACGGAAGACCTTGCAGAGACACTCACCACGAGGTGACAGAGGGGGAGGAGCCCATGACGGGCATCCGCCACGCCTGGGTAACTAACTTCCCAGCAGTCCCACCTCTTACCAGGGCAGTCAGCTCAAGAACCCCCTGGTGAGTACAGTGCCCCAATGACTCAATCACTTCCAAGACTTAGATTGAACAGCTTAGCTCTAACCCAAGACCTTTGCTCAACATGACTCACTAGAACCTCAAAGTTGAAAAAAAAAAATATCAGTCTGCATCTGCTCTGACCTGTAAGATAGGGACCAGGCTCATCACTACCATAATATCATACCCTGTCTATTGTGCCAACTGGAAGAGGACCAGCCAGCGTTACTGAGGAGAGCTGTGTGAGTAGCACAAGGTTTGTGGGAAGATTTGGACCCATACTCAGGGTCAGTCTTCTATGTTTTTCTGGATCCTAAAGGCTCCCATGACAGTTTTTTACATATATGTCTTTTTGGGTCATCAATCTTTCTCTTCACAAAATATTTTCTCTGTAGTAAAAATACATATTGGTGTCTCACAGTTGGCAGAAAAATGAGCATAGCAAAATTAAGAGCTATCTCTTCCTTTTTCAAATACCTGGAAGAATGATTTACACAGGCATTCAAGGCACCGACTGACTCCCCAGTTCCCACTCCAATCCCTCGTGTAACATGTTATGTGCTTTCACTATTGAATTTTTCTCTTGAACTATTCATTTTTAGAAGGTTTATGAAAAGAATATTTACAGTGTCTGAAAGAACTTTGTAGCATCTAGCATAAAATCATAGATATCTATAAAAATATTTGCTTTAAAAAGTGAATGGCACTGTTTTCCAGTGAGACAGAAATAGCTACAACAATAGTACATAAGTACATAAATTATTATAGTCAACATTTTAACATAATCTGAAAATGCAACTTAAGAACCATTCAGTCTTACATATTCAGTCAATATTCACATATAAACTAATCAATATATTTCAACACTGAACAGAGACAAATATTTCTCAAGGAATCAGACAATTTTTTATGAAAATCAACTGTATACTTAGGATATTATATTTTGAAGTTCCAAAAGCATAATTAAATTTTCATGATTGTTATGTTATTGTATGTGTTTCCCATACTCAATCGTTCTCTTCAGCCGGGTGAACTGGCACATCCACATGGCAAATCTCAAATATTTTCATTTCCCTTCCCATCTTGCATTTCCCTCCACTCTTCCCTCCCATAGTCACAAAGTTTACTTCCTTCTTTTTTATCATCTCTCTTTTGTTTTAATCTTTTAACTAAATATATTTTAGTTTCTCATGTAAGAGAAACTATGTAATGTTTAACTTCCTGTGTCTGCTTTATTTCACTTAGGATAATGGTCTCAAAGTGCCTCCATTTATTTTCTTTCTTTCTTTCTTTCTTTCTTTCTTTCTTTCTTTCTTTCTTTCTTTCTCTCTCTCTTTTTTTTTGAGACAGAGTCTTGCTCTGCATCCCAGGCTGGTCCTGAACCCACTGTGGAGCCCAGGCTGGCCTTGGACTCACCAGAATCCTCTGTCTCAGCCTCCCCAGTGCTGGAATTATTACGACCACTCCCAGTTTATGTGGTGCTGGGGAATGGAACTTAGCACTTGTCTTAGCACTTGTGGGATAAGAGCATTAGGCACTGAGCCATCCCTCCAGCCCCTTATTATTATTATTATTATTATTATTATTATTATTTAGTTTTACATTTTCAATTCTTGGCAACAGTAACAAATAATGTTATTGAGGAAAGTAATGCAGACCTCGGAAAGCTGTATACAAATGATTGTTTCGCTTCTGGTTGTGGATCGTCCAACAATTGAGTTGCAGAGCGCTGTCGTGTGTAAATTCATTGTGCATACATTTCATAAAATGTTTTTTCTCAATTGGATACTCTGTTGCGTATATATACGCCTAAATACTTTTGTTTCAATAAAATCTATGAAACTTAAGAACAGCATCTCTCCCCGTTTCACAATAGTCAGTGTGCAGATGCAGGAAACGTCTCTCGTTGTGAGCCTTCAGCCAGGTCTCCTTTCGGAACCCACACCCGTGCCTGTGCAGCAGCCCTCACCGGGAGCGCCTTTTGGCTACGCCTTTTGTTTGTCTCTTCCTGCGTGTAACCCAAGAGGTTATACCTGGGCTGGTAGAGGCTTCACTTGGCCTTTGGACCAGGGGATGTTTCCCAGGGTTGTGACCATCCTGGTTCCAGGTCCACTGCAGTCCGTCCATCTGCCACTGCAACCTTCTCGCTAACACCGTCACTCCCACTCGTGATGGGCAGGGCCAGGGTGGCTCTGGATCCTCGTGGACACTTCACAGCATCCAAGGAACTTGTGTGTTCCTCAAGAAGAAAGAGACGAGGTGGCCATGGAGACACCGGGCTAGTGGTGGTCACCCTGGGGGGGCGTACATGTCTACATTCTAACTGTTTTCTCCTTGGACCGAACTTTCTCATCCTCATCCAACGGCAATTCAATCACAGGTTCAAAAGTGACAGCCCACTGTTGCCCAGCCACGAGGGGTGGGCTGTGATGGTGGTGACACCTGGATCGTGCCCACCCAGGTCCAGCAGGACAGCACGACGGACGGGAGACCATTTACAAGCAGAAGGAAAGTTCAGCAAGCCAAGTTTATTGAGAGATCTGAACCACAGAAGGCCGGGCGGCCACAGGTGCGGAGGCCAGATTTGAGCCTCAGCTCTGACCCCTTCCTGATCCTGCTCAGGGGGTGATATTTCTGAGTTGTATAATGTTTTGATTTTTAATTATGCATCTTCTCATAATTCCCCCAGTTTAAATGTGATTCATGAACTTCTGAGCTTGTTCATGGCATGCTAATTATGGTATAATGAGAAGAGGTCAGTTAAGGACACATTGTCCCTCTAATGTGGCCTGCCCTGGGAATGGGAAGGCTCCTTGCTCCTTCCGGGGGATCTGTTAGTTCTTCTTTCCTTTATCTGGTCTTTGTTCTGTTTAGTTGGTTAGGGTGACCTGTTTCCAGGCAACAGAATTATCCTACAAAGCCTAGCAACACTTTCAATTATCTTAAAGACAAGGTTGACAACGTGTGTTCCCTTTGAGGGGTGGCTGGATGGAAACGAGTGGTGGTGAGGGGCCTGGGTACGCAGCAACTTCTAAAAAGGGAGGCACGGAAACTGTCCGGAGGACGCCTGGAGGCCTGACTGCTCCGCGCAACCGGCCTAAGGTAATTACAACTCTCAGACTCTCGCACACTCCCACACACACTGCTCCAGCAACCAGCACCTGGCAAGAACTCAACGCCCACCTACCCCAGGACCAGGAGACGCTCATCCGCCAAGTCTTATGACAGGGATCTGGCACCAGAGGGTGACAGCTACAGGTTGTGCTTACAAACTGGGTCCCTGAGTCCCTTTTTAGGGGAGACCCGGCCTGAGGAGAGGGCTGCTCTCCTGCTGGATGAGCGGCCTGTGACCAGGTTGCCTTTTTGTTGCTTCTGTTGCGGTCGCTCTTGCTTCAGTTGGTGTCACTGTGCCCGCCTGGGGAGCGGGGGCTTCGGCGGGTCGGTTCCTGAGTCCGACTCTCACAGGCTCACGAGAAGCCAGGATGCAGTGCCGAGCGTCAGGCTCACCCCGTCCAGGGTGGCACCCCTTCTTTTCCACTTCAAGCTTCACTGACCGGTCCTGGGTGTTGGAGCGGTGTGCATGCAAGCGATTGCGTCCGAGCAGCCAGGGACTCCAGACATCATTCAGATAGTCGCCCGGGTCCACACAGCTGAGTAGGCCAGGCGGCCTCGCCCGTGGGTGTTTGCTTCTTTGGGGGGCAGGGGCTTTGTGCACCCCAAGTGTGACATAGCCAGAGTAAAGATAAGGATGGCGATCACCTGGTGGAACTCAGGTCCACACAAGCTCTCAGAACATTGCCTGCTCCTGGCTCCTGCACAGAATCCGGGTCCCGATCACAGTGCCGGTCCCCTCCAGGAGCCCAGCAGCAGCTGTAGCTGAAGTGCAAATGTCCTGTGGCACCAGCCATTTTCTTAGCCTGGCCTTCAACATCCAATGGCAGTGGGAAAGCACTCCCTTTCCACAAGGGAGAAATGGAAGAATAGAAAGCAAGTAGGCCAAACAAATTCTAAACCTGAAAGAGCAGGGTTACACCCTGTGGCTTCATTAAATTCTAAGGTTCTTCGGCCAGTACATGGACAAAAAAGTGACCTCCAAAAGTCTCGAGTGGCCTCACCCTTGTGGTCTTACCTCTGGCTGCAAACTTCACAGTTTCTCCTTCGGGCTGAGTTTGCCCAGTCTGTTGTCTTCCTGTGCACACGATCCGTGCTCCTGGCATCTCCAGATCCTGGGGGTCTTCATGGCACCTCTGGATCCCTTTCCACAGCCCCACGCGCTGCCCTCCCAGAGCACCCTGTCCAGCCGGCCAGGCTCCTGTGCTTTGCATGCCTGGAAACCAGCACCACAGAGAGGATGTCACGCTGTGCGGCTGGCCTGAGCAGTAATCTGGCCCCTTGGAAAATTGTTGTCTAGACCTCTGAGTTCTTCAATGTTTGAGCTTCTTGGAGAATCGCTGTCACATGTTGCCTTGCAGGATGTCCTGGGGGGTCTCTTTTAAATAGGGTTTTGCTTTTCCAGTTTTTAATTGGTAAAGAGTGGGGTCTTGCTGATTCTTGAGACTCCCTCAGTACATTTTTTATAGTCCTGATTTCCAGCACTTGGCTTCTTTTCAGTGCTGACTTCTTCAGCAAACGTGCCATGTTTTACTCCGCCCGGGGCTTCTCTGTTGCCCAATTTATAGAGGGCCCTTTCAGTCTGACAAAACTGCAAACGTTTTAAATGTCCACTCGCCACCCTTTTCCCCCACTTCTCAACGTAGAGCTGGCTAAAGGATGTGAGCAGTGCCTACGTGACAGCCTGAACCTGGGGCTGCCTTGGAATTCGTCCACCAGATAAAGTAGATCACCACATGAAATCTTCATTTCAGGCGAAGTCTTAGCATAAGACTAGGATGCCAACCTGCTTTTAGTTAAAGCACAACATGCATGGTTTTTAGACCAATAAAGTTCTCCTCCCCATCTGAAACTTCTTGAGCCCGGCCTTTCCAATCTGCAGTTGTCTTGGCATTCTGGCTTTCCAGACTCTGACCAGAATGTCCCACCAAGCCCAATTTACATTATTCTAAGACTTCTTTAGCTGGCGTCTTCAGAACTTTGCACATTTCTCCTGCATATCAGTTCTGAAGGCTTATAAACCACACCGTTGGGTACAGCCATAGCCACGCCACTGCTCTGGTACCATTTTCTGTCTTTGCTACTTTCTTGTTGCTAGAACAGGATACCTGACACTCATGTCTTAGAAGAAGAAAGATTCGGCTCACAGTTTCAGAAGGTGTCAGTCTGTTTGTGCATGGCTGGCAAGAATGGAAGCCGATGGTGACGGCATAGCCAAAGAAAGAGATGTTCACGGCATGTCACAGAGGAAGCCCGGTGAGCGAGGAAGGGCGGAGCTAGTGTGCACCCTTCTGGGTCATCGTCCAGAGTTTGCCCCATCCAACTGCGTCCCAGCTATTTACAGCATTTGGTTCCAGAGCGATTCCACGACATCAGGTAGATGTGGCTTAGGGGAGACACTCCCAATCCCAACCATGACGATAAGCGTGGCATAGTGACATCTACTGGGTAAATGGATCTATATGTAATACATTGCATATGTTATACAACATATAATATATAATAGATCATCTAATATACATATATATATATTTATACATACATATATAGTGGGAGAGAGACATTAGAAAGTTTAGTACAGAAAATTACTTGTCTCAGCCTGCTGGAATATTCCTTTAACAAAGAAGAATGTGAACTTTATTTTCGAATTACAGCTCTGATAACAAAAATGTCAGTCCTCTCCATGTCACCGGTCGCTTAGGACTGTACTCTCAGGCTTGTTTGCTTACTGCTGGACAATCAAAAGAGATCATTTATTTTGGTGAAAAGCAAAAAGGCTTTCGTGCTAAGAGATGGGGGTGGGACTTGTCTCCAATAGTCATCTTCTTTTGCTGAAGCGCGCAAGGCATTTTATAGAAAGAGACAGGTGAAGAAAGAATGAAGAGGCAGCCTACGAATCCAGAAGCTTGCTTTCTCCCCTGCAGCCATCTCCAGTTCCTGCTTTCCCTGACCTCCGGGGCAGCATCCGTGTACTCTTTCCGTTCACTGGGGCTGAGGACGGGAGGGAGTGGTGGCTGCTGCCCTAGGCCTGAGGAAACTGTCTCTAAAGAAAAAAATTCTGACTTTTGAGGTCCATCTTTGTTACAAGGATTAAACCACACATGGAGGCCCAGCCCCAAATAGAAAGTGACAGACCCTTCCGAAAGCCTGGGTGCCACTTGCTACTGTGGGGAACTAAAGGTCATGGCCTCGTTTCTGTTCCCCACCATGGACAGCGCCATTCTTTCCAGCCCTACGGAATAATTTACCATCTCACTGTATTTGTGTCTACTCAGTGATGGTGTCTGTAAGGAAAGAGCTTCTTTCTAGCGCACACACGCACACACACACTTTACAAATATTCGACACATAAAATGTTTTGAGCTTCTCGAGGGGAAGATAACCAGCAAACACTGAAAGCTAGGTTTTGTCCTGGTCTCCAGATTCAGGTTAAAGAAGTAAGGCGGGCAGGCAACACCTGCGATGCTTCCCAGTTGAGCTGAATAGATTTTCACTTTAATGACACTAGCATTTCCTTTTCCTGTAGTCCTTAGAAAATGTATTTTAACGCAATCAGTCAGCATTGCCAAAAGTCTACTTTGTAGAAGGCAATTTGTTTTCAACACTGATTTGTATATTTCACATCGGAGTGAAGCACTGTGTGTTTGTGTCTGTGTAACATGGTGATTTATTTACTAATTCAATATTTTATCTTTTGCAATAATTTTCTTTTACACCAATAGCTTCAAAACTAGGTGAAATGATACACAATAGAAATACTTCAGGAGGAACATCACATAATTGACACAAATTACACTTTGATTTGAAGCAAGAAGAAAATTCTAGTTAGCTGTGTTTACTTCAAAATGATCACTGTGCACACTGCACACACTTTATTATTTAACATTGTTGCTAAATATAAATGCACCTTAAAATACTTCTCAAATACGTGACTGACCCGCCCCAGAGCTTGCTTTATCCCGTTAGGCAGCTGTGAGACAAGTGCTTCTCTCTACCCACAGCAATAACATGTACACAAAGAAATAATCTCGAAACATTAAAGCCCTCACCAAACATGCTTAAACATCCTTACACTTCTTTTAGACACTAAAAGCTTAAATGGCCATCTTTCTTCTGCTCATCTAAAATCATGTTTGTGTCATGAAATACTTAATCAGGATTCTCTTCTTTTGAGATGTAATTTTAGTCTCATCATCTGGTTTTCATGTTAACTTTGCTTCTTTAACATGTAAATAGTGGTGCCCAGTGGCATCAGTCTGCCTACTTCATACAGAAGTGATCAAAAGTGAGGACGGCAGTCATGCTCCACTCAGGAGATTTAAGGAATTCCTCAAATGTTTCTCTCTGTGCCACATTCCAACCTGGTTTCTGCTCACATATGTCTACCACCAACGTTGTATTTACGTATGCACGCCGCAGTTCCGTCTTGTTCTAGTGGTTACTGTCAGCCAGCTCACTGAAGGGAGAGGGGGCAAACCCTGCCAGGAAGGCACAGCTGGCTGCACACTCAGACTGACTGGAGTCCCTCCCTTAGGAGGCAGCGCAGTCTATGCCCTCCAAGATGCTGGGCCCTTAAGAGATGCTTCAGGGCTGCAGCGTGCTTGCGCGTTCTCACTTAGCTTCCTCTGACCGCATGCAGACCTTCACTTTGAGGCTCTTACACACACACCATTGGTTACCACCTTGGAATATTATTCACAGGTCACCTCGCTCACCCACACTACAACCCCATTTTCTTCCATGTAAGCTGTAACTATAGTTCGTATTATTTTCTAGTTAATTAAGATAGGATTTGCTTAAAATTCCAATTCTCTAAAATTAGCATGCATTATTGAAAACAAGAAAAAATTAATTTAAATTTCAAGAATTTTGATGTATAGCCTTGGTGTTTGAGCTTTACCTGACAAGATAAATCAGACTGAGTTTGAGAGAAGCCTTTACGGAGTGGAATATTAAAAGACACAATGCTCAGAGAAAAATAAAATTATGGTTTTTCAAAGGAAGTGAAGGAAATTGTTTCTTACCAGCATTTAGGATTCTAACTTGCGAATGTTTCACACAGAAACAGAATTTCTCAAATTTATTATGTGAATTTGTGAGAAATATCATTAAAATGATTTTTTGAAAGTGTGGACAATACTCTTGCCAAACTTTAAATGACAGCATCGTCCTGCTGTTATTAAAAGCACTACACTACAGAAGCAGTGGAGGGGAAAAGACTTTCATCACTTCTACATTTGACTAATTTTGAGTTCTATTTGCCAATAAATTAATTTATGAACAATGACTTTGGAATGTCATTGGGAAGCTGCTTGCAGTGACACAGTAAGTTCATCTTATGCAAATTTGAAGAAGCCTCGAATAAAACTTCAGGAAATAACAAATAACACTGTTGAACTAGAATAAATTACACTAAGCATATCTAAAAACCGGAAGTAAAAAAAAAAACGCAACTCATTAGACAGTACTGAAAGGTACGTGGAGCTGGTAGTAGGATGGAAAATGCTCCAGTTAAGTTTGACCCAGCATTGAGTTCCCTTGTTTGCATCCAGGACTGAAACTGATTTCCCAGATGTATACAAGAATAAAATATATATACATATTTCCAAATAGTGCCGAAGTCTACAGCTTTATAGGAAGCCATGAAACTGGGGAAATGAAGATTAAAATAATGTTTCTGGTGGCCAGGAACAAAACCTAAGCCACTATATGGCTCAGTAAATTGATCTATAACTGTTCAATGACACAATAGAAGAAGGGCTTTGAAATAATAGTTGGATATCCACAGCGAACACCGGAGGACACGGGGAGGGGAGTATCAAGCACCAAGATGATGAACGATGAGCACGACAGAGTATGAGACTAAGGGAAAGTAGAAAGAGGGAGGGGGGGCCAGACACACGGTACTACTTAAAAACGATCATTTACACTGGGTTTGCAAATTAAATTAAAATTTAAAAACGAATTCTAAGGTAAAACCAAGTCAGCAGAATCAACAATGTGAACTTGAATTTAATCCATTTTACGTGATTTTTATGAACTACTATGTAAAGAGTTAAATAACATATAATAATCATATGTAAAGAAGCAAACTTCAATTTAAACAAGATAGGTAATTAAAAACAGGATAATCATTGTGCAAGTCTCGATTGAAGAAAGAAGAAACTAGAAGTTGATTTAGAGTATAGCACCCTGAATGAAAAAAGACTAAAGTTATAAATATGAAAAATAAAGTGACAACCATGATCTGAGTCGCTAGAGGCCAAGAGTGATTGAGTCAATTAAATAATATTTAAAGTAATAAAATAAAGTAATAAAATAAAATAAAATACATAAAGTGCTAATAATGGAAACACTGTGGCTCTCGATACAATATGTTGTAGTGCCAAGCTATTACCTGTGGACTTAGGCCATTGTCGGTGGCCCTAAGCCCCCGGTTGGCCAATGAGGACCCGGGTGCTAGTTCCTCCCATGTGCTTACCTAGTACCAGTTCAGCCTCTCTGAGGACCGTGGCGACCAGCCAGCTATGGTCCTCACCAGCGAGCTCCCTCTGCTGCTTTCCATGTAAGGCCACGAGATTCACACGCAACCAAGAAACGTAACAGCAACACAGAGAACTGCAGAACGCACTGGCTGGCAATGCCAAAGAAGCAGGGGTCGATGAAGGCTCTGACAGGAAATCCACAATGATTTTAAGGAAACTCAGTGAGCCAAACGCAAGTGTGGACAGCAAAGTGGTATTTTAAAAAATGAATGATGAAAGAGTTTAGCAAACACAGAAAAAACTGAACAGAGGTTTTCAAGGTGAAGAACACAAAACCTGAGCTTAAAAATTCCTCAAAGACATTCAACAATACTTTATCAGGCAAAAAGAATCAACTAAATCAGCTAGATCACTTCGAAATTTCCTAGACAGAGGGACTAAAAAATAGAATGAAGAAAGTGTATCTATGGGATTTATGAGGCACCATCAGGAGAACATACATGTACATTACAGGGTAAAAATCAGAAACTTGAATGCAAAAGTTTTCAGCACCAATGTGATGCACGAAGCATTTCAGGGTTTGAAGTAATTTGAATTTGGGGATTAGGAATACTTAATTTACGAAATCTGTGCAAACATTCCAAATCAGAAAAATTTCTAATTCTGAGATACTCCTAGTCTTGACCACTGCAATAAGAGAGAAAAAGGAAAAGAGACAGACACTTAATAAAAGAAGTGGCAGAAATCTTTCCAAATCTGGAAAGGAGATAAATATCCAGATCTCCAGAAGCACAAAGAATAAAAAATAAATTAACAGAGATATCATCAAAGAGGCATACGGGTTTATAATCAAAGTATCAAATGTCAAAAACAAGCAAATAACTTTCTTTGGAAAGCAGTAAGAAAAATTTACTTCTCCCATATAAGGGGACATTCGTAAGGTTAGGAACAGATTTCTCTACAGAAACCTAGCAGGCCAAGACAGAGTAAAATATGTATTAAAAAGCATATTAGAGAGAAATAAATATTGATTTACAACAATGAGACAAAAGCCCTTAATGAAATTATATCTGGCTAAGGAAAACTCCACAGTAGGCCATTTTCCTGATGAGGTACAGCCTACTGGACTCAGATATGAAAGTTTAACAATAAGACAATAGTTACCTGTTTTTCTGTATAACTAAATAAGGAAATGTAAGAATTCATGGACTGATAAAAAGGGAGTAGCTCTGAGAGGATACACAGGAAATTGTGGGACGTAAATCACGAAGCAGCAACATTTTGGGAGAAAACAAGGCAGCAGCAAAGTGAGGAATTCCCGTCGATGGGTGCAGGAATGTAGTCTTTCGCCTTTCCAGATTTTTAGAGAACTTCGGGTTGTTTCCTGACTACCCTTCCATGTACCTCCCATTCCTTTGTGTCCCATTGCCCTGACTCCACACTGGTCATTTGTGTTTAAGGTAGGAGTGTATTCATGTGAAAGTAATAAATTCTACAAATAAGTTCACTCAGAATGCAGAAAAAGGTCAGGTGATGAGGAGGTAGACAGGAAGAGGTTGATGTAGATTAATATACACAAATAATTAACAAAAAGAAGATTACTCAGCTGATTAACCAGAATATCTTCATATACTTTGATTTTGGAGTCTTTTCAACATCAGCTGTGCGTGTACTTGTAGTATTTATAGCAGGGAATTTTAACTTAAATGTTTGGAGTAGGCTGAAGGAGTACAAAGAAGTATTGGATGATTCTATGAAATCTTCATCCTTAAAAGCTTTACATCAAGCCCTTTTAATTCTTAATTCTTTCTTCTTCCTCCAACATGGCTGCCAGAATCTCTCACGTTAGGTAGGAGGAAATTTGTGGTGAGGACGGGATAACAAAGGTTTCCAGTATGAATGACCCTAACTTGGCCCATGAGTTCTAGTTATCTTTTCAAATAGAAAACAGGTTCTTGCTCTGTAGTCCAAAATGGTCCTGGACTCACTGTAAAGCCCAGCCTGGCCTCAGACTAATGGCAATCTCCCTGCCTCAGCTTCCTGCGTGCTGTGATTACAGGTGTGCGCCTCCACGCCCGGCTTCAGTGTTTTCCATTGACTTTTGTGGTGAATGTGTTTAAGAAGGCAAAAGAGTCACTCTCCCAGAAAAAAAAAATCGTATTATTCTCTAGGATATCCAAAATGCTATGAAGCGTTGCACCTTGTTAGTGATGATATGATTTAAGGCTATTGTTAATATGAAACATAATAGTGGAATACAATGTCAGACCATGTCACCAGGCCGAGAGTAGAACAGGTTCTGGGGAAACTCTTGGACAGATAAGTCTCTGAAGGCAGAAAGTTTTAACAGTTTTCTTCAGTCAAAAAAAGCAAGGATCAGATTAGTAGAGGGTAAAACTAAGACTGATAACTGGAGGATATATAAAATATTAACTGCTCTTACTGGCACAGGCCTGTCATCCCAGCACTCTGGGAGGCTGACGCAGGGGGATCGCAAGTCCAAGCCAACCTTGGAAACACAGGGATTCAGTGAGACCCTGTCTCAAAATAAAAAATAAAAATAGATTGGAAATGTAGGTTCTCAATACAAAAAAAAGAAAACAAGTTATACAACTAGAAGTAAATTATGAATGGACATGTAAAAACCAGTACAATTTACACACACACACACACACACACACACACACACACACACACACACACACAGACACACACACGTGAGATTCTCAATTGTACCTATCTAAAATATTGTAAAGAAATTTCTGTGCTGAGAATGATTCATTCTAACTCTCAACTTACAAAATATGTACATCGTCTTTTGGGAAATATTCTTTGGATCTTTTAGGCAGTTTTGCGGCTCAGATATGTCAAGAGCCTCCGCCGCGTCACAGCCTGGGGCGAGTGTGCCACGCCTCCTAGTTATCAGCACAGGTCTCTCCTGGCGTTGCCGCTGGCGACCGTGCTGGGCACTGAGCTGGCAGAGTGGGTTTAGGCGCCTCCGATTGCGGGGAGGATTTATCCGTGAGCAGGACTGCCGGACTGGAGAACCGTGGAGGGCCACCGAGTGCACGGAGGACACAGGGGTGCAATCCCCCAGTCGTCTCCGCTTCAGGCAATTCGAGTTTCTTTTCACCTGAATCTTTTGAAGAACCCGGGAGAACACAATTCCCAGTCGTTTGTCCACGATCCAGAACTCGGGATACTCCGTGCGCAGCCCCAGGTCGGCTTCTCTGGTGGTGCCGAGCGCCCTCTGCCCACCCCCGGCTGTGGGTACCCGGGCCAAGCAGGTGAGAGCTTTCTACAGGCCTTGGCGCTGTGCAGTCACGGAAGCCTCGGAGGAGAAAGCAGTTGTCTCTGCGCAGCGGAGGCGAGCGCCTGGCAGGAGCGCCTGGGGGACCCGGTAGCTGCGGCGATGGCGGCCTGCGTAAAAGGCTGGCGCAGGACAGTACAGTAACCCGCAGAGAGTCTGGTCCCAGTGCTCACCGCCCCGTTGGCTCCGATCATCCGTGGTGAAAGTGTGGCTCTTACTAGGCGCTCTCTCTCTCTCTCTCTCTCTCTCTCTCTCTCTCTCTCTCTCTCTCTCTCTCTCTCTCTCTCTCTCTCTTCCTTGTCTCTGAAGAGAGGAAAAATCCTTAACTTTCTTTACTAAGAAAGTGTACATGACCTCTGTTAGTTGGGTTCCTCTTTTGGACAGCTAAGGCTCAAGCATGTGCTTTGAATTAGAATACAAAGCCAACGCATTAGGCATCACGGAATCTATTTTTTCCTACTTATCTCATGTGGGCATCACCCATGTGTGCTGATGTCTGCCTTTTTAGTTATAAAAACTTAAATATGAATGCCAGAGACTGGTAGAAGGAAAAGTGAGATGAGACGACCTGACATTCCAGATCTAAGGTAAGTTAGCTCCCTAGGTACCTTGAGAGAAATTAGATAGCGGTGAGAGACATAAGCCCATCCAAAGTCGCCACTTCTCGGTGCCACTGGACTTTCGTATTTTCAAGATGACTCTTAAAAACATGAATAAACATTACTGTCGCTTGTATCGTGGTTGATGAGAACTTCATACGCCTCTTGTGGAAGTTATATATAAACTCTTCAGGGTTTGCTTGCTAATCTATGTGCTATAGTTTTAAGTAGTTGGCAATAATTAGAAAAGAGAGCAAAATAAGCCTTTAATTACCTTACACATTTTATATTAAGAATTTAATATTTTTTAAAATGTCAAATGTTGGCCATATAATTAGTGTTCTCTTAATTTTCCTCCTTGGAAATAAGCACAATTATTTCTAGAATTGTTTAAAAATTTTCCATGTATTCAATGTTAATCATAGCTAACCTTTTGCAGCCTACAAACGTATTTGTGATATTCATACATAAATTTGCCACAAAAGGTCAACGAAGTATTTTTTTCTTGGTTCACTCTTGAGTGGGAGAAGAACAAATCTTAGGAATTAAGAGATGTAACCACCCAAGAACAGTTATTTCTAGCAAGACGTATCAGAAATGATACAAGTATTTTCTTTTTTAAATATATCCGATGTCATACAGTAAGACAAAAGATTTACAAAATCTAGAGAGAGGTACGCATGATGGGGAAAGGGAGAAGACATTAGAGAACCCGAAAACAAGACAAAGCCCAGCGAGTCTGGGCAGAATGAAGTGGAGAAGGAAAGGAGGAGGGGTTAAGCGTCTTCTGAGTGTTTCAGCCCTACAGGCAGGAGGTGAGACATGGATCTGGCTTTATTCCATATTTCTGGAGATCCAAACCATGAAACAGTTCTGAATTAACTCTGACCATACCCTTGTTTCAAAATTGCGCTAGGACCCTGAAGAAGAGTTTTCTCATGACGAGTGAGCAGAAGTGGCAGCTCATGCCAGCGAGATCAGGCCAGGGCATCTTGTGCTTGGCCAGCATACTGCTTGGTGTGTAACTGATCCCCAGTGCCTGCTGATTGTCATGAACCCTGCAGCAATCCTTGGCCCATAGCACTCACACACACACGCACGCACACATGTATGTGCTTTGCCAGGTGCCTGGAGGTATCTGTGTCTCCTATCCTTGACAAGAGAACGCATTGTATGGAACGATAACTAGCTAGGACTGGATGGTGAAAGGGTGGCGTCCGAAGCCATCACACAGAGGACTCGACCTCGAGACGGGTGTCAGAACATCGTGTGCAGGACTTAGCAGCAGAGGCAGCGACTCGTCCCAGACGGTTCTACAGGCCAACCCGAGACAACCCGCACAGCGAGGTACTTCTGATGCCACCGGCTGGAGACATAGGAGCTTTGTCCATGGGCGCTGACTGACTTGCCTCACTCTCTCAGTGAGGGCAGCTTCCCCGGGGGCCTGAGTGAGGTCCGGTGAAACACCCCACAGATGTTTTCACCTTTGCCTCATGAGGTCTGAGATATTGGATATATCAAATATGAAATACAGGTAACTTTGTTAAATTTTTCTTATATAATGCTGGAAACTGTTATATACTATGGTAACTATCTCATGGATAGAGATAAATTATGGCTACGATATATTCTAAACATTTTATTTGCTATAAATTTTGTATCTTCGTGTCTTCTTTTACATAATGTATTAAGGGAAGGGGCAGCAGTTGTTATAGCTTGGTTATCATGATATATCATTTCTTATCTACCCAATTTCAAATGAAGCAATAATCTAAGGAAGATTCTCAAACATATTTTTCTGGAAAGAAGAAATAGAAATCCATCAATCAGCTCTTCTATGTTACTTAAGAAAAGTAGAAGGTCCACTCACATTGATAGAAGCATAGGTTAGAACAGACAGGCAGGACAAGGACAGGATGTCCCAGCAGGCCTGGGGCAGAGCTAGAATCAAGGCGGAGTCAAGGTCCCATTGTCAGGCCCTGGTCCCTCTGGGAAGGCTTCCAGATGCCCTGAGGTAATTAGTCACTCACCTTGTTCTGTAACCCTCACCTAGAGGAAAAAAAACTGCTCAAGCAAAAGCTTTATGAGTGGCTCCAGTCCCGCACCCTCGTGGGACTCTCCCTTGAGACCTCCTATAGGCCTTTCCCTGAGAGTTTTACTTTCTCAAAAAACCTCTTCTCAGTTGGAAATTTTCAGTGAACTCCAAATGATTATTCGTAATCATGCCGAGTCTTCCCAAACCCGGAAACAACACAAGGCCAGGGATAAGAAGACCACTGAAACGGGTGGCATCTGTTGTAGGAGAGTAAAAAGTCCAACTAAAATTAAAACAAAAAAGTTTTAAAATATTCGTAAAGTAACAATTTAGTCTATCGAAGACTTCAAGAAATCCTAACTATCTATCACTCAGTGCCTTCGCATGGTACACAAAATATTTTTTTTCTGTTGCTCACTTACTGTTGTGGTTTGGGTCTGAATGTTCCCCCAAAGTCTCATGCGTTTGGAGGTTACAGATTTCTTTTATGGGACCATGTAATACTAGGAGATGGGGCCTGGAATCCATGTATTTACAAAAAAAGTTAAATTTTATGTCATGTGATTTTGTACCACAATAAAATTATTGAAAAAAATAATTTTTTATACTGGATAGGATTTTTTAAGTCAAAGGCTTTAATCGAAAGAATACATTGAAGAATTTAAAAAATATTAACTGGAGAAGCCCTATGTATGACCTACAGTTAAATAAAGTAAAACACTTAATTCACATTGGCAGAAGCACACAAAGAAGTCACGGCGAAATTGAAAACTTCACAAGGGAGCGTTACGACTTGTCTAAGAAGACACAGGGGAATCTAAGACGCATGGTAATGTCTGACACGGCGCGGCAGAAGCAGTGTCTGTGAAAGAGAACAGAGGCTGATTCCCTGAGAAGCCTAACGTCCACTTTTCAAAGATGATTAAACCAGCAACATAAGCCCCATTGATCTAGCGTGTAAGCAGCCTTTAGGTGCCCTCTCCTGAAGAACAGAGATGAAGAACAGAGCGGTGTTAGAGAACCCCAGCAGCTACCCACGAGACCTAACGTGGAACCCTTTCACCACGTGGCCTTGTCCACAGCCCTGGAGGTCCCGGCCATCGCGCCAGCCTTTCAGCCGCTTAGACATCGAAGTCCGTCTGAGGATTTCAGTCACGATGCTTTCCATACTTGATGAGCTCTGTCTGCAGTCTTTCTTTCTTTCCTCCTTTCCTCCCTCCCTCCCTCCCTTCCTTCCTCCCTTCCTTCCTTCCTTCCTTCCTTCCTTTCTTTCCTTCCTTCCTTCCTTCCTTCCTTCTTTCTTTCTGACACAGGGTCTCACTCTGTAGCCCAGGCTGGTCCTGAACTCACGATACAGCCCAGGCTGACCTTGGACTCACAGCAATCCTCCTGCCTCAGCCTCCTTAGTGCTGGGATTACAGGCATGTTCCGCCAAGCCTGGTTTAGGTGGCGCTGGGGAATCCAACTCAGGGCTGTGTGTTTTCTAGGCAAGCACTTTAACCACGGTGCCATTCCTCCAGCCTCTTTCTGCACATTTTTGTGTGAAGGGCCCAACTACTACCTTCCTGGAAGGCCTCTCCTAATCACACGCGTAACAACCCTTTCTGTCTCACCCTACCCTACTCCTTCCTTGTTACTACTTTATTCTTCCTGCTATGTGTATCAGTGACGTATTCTAAAACGTACATTGTCAGGCAGTTCTTTATTGCCCAAAGGCTCTCATAAAGCCTGCACTGTGTTGTTTCTTTTCGCGGATTTCCTTGTTAGAATTATGGCTTTACTGCCACATCAGTGCCTAAAATTTGGTCTGCTGTGGTCATTTTATACTTTGAGTTGAAGAAAAACCCGAACATGTATACACACAGGCAGTGACTTCCAAACATGGGGACGTTTTCTTCTCCTCTCAGAGTGTGATGAGCGTCATAAAGGGCAAAACAAATATTGGTTGGAGGACGAACTTGGGTGAACTGGCCATTTGGGGAAGTCGGAGCTGAAGAGAAACCTTGCTTCCCCGTGGAGCCTGTCCTTAAAGGTTTCGGTGACGTGGTTGGCTGCCCAGCACCAGTGAACACAAGGAGTGCACAAAGTACTCCCGGCGACTTGTTGAGTAGAAAGACACAGGTGGCTTTTGAAAAAGCTCCTCAGATTTCTGTGTTTATTTTCTCAGCAGTCACCTTGATCCTTTCCTAGAGGAAAACCTTAATTACCTTTCTTTTGCATGCTCATTTAAAAAGGACTTTATCTCAAGTTTCAAATATTTTCATGTATTATTTCCAAATAAAGCACACATATTGAGGTTGCTCTGGAATATTTCAATTTAATGTTCAATATATTTTCTTTAACACAGTAAAAGACATTCATTTAAAATATACTGTGTTACAAACATTGAACATTAAAAGCCAAAGGACATTATGTACATATAATTATAATGAACTTGCCCTCAAAAATGTTTAATTTTAAAATAATTTTATGAATATTAAGCCATATATTCAAGATGCATAAACAGTTAATTTAATGAGAAAGAGTCCCTGTTTAGTACAAATGTAAAAAATTTGAATTTTCCATGAACTGCACCATTTGTTGGAGAGCAATTTAAAGTCACTATGCTTTCCCTGCACTTTAACACCCGTGTGAGGATTAGCGTGCTTAGTATGTCAACATTGGCTACAGCCGTGTCAGCGTCCCCTACACTCTACTTCAGGTCTGTAACACGTCTTCTTACACATGTACCTACGTCGATGGTGTGTGAATTTATTTAGGTAAAGATATGTACTTCAAGATGTTGGCTGCCTAAATGTTCAGTGAATGTTCCTTAAATAGAATTTATATCTGGACTAAAGTAGGTAGCACTTACTGTCGCAGCCTATACTACAAGTGAAAATAAATGTAACTGATATCATAGTTCAGTTCAGTAGCATAATAATTTTCACTTTAATTTTTAGTACAAATGTAGATGCCAGCCACCAAATACATGTAAAGTGATGAAATCTCATACAAAGAATTACCACCAAGGGCCACAAGTGCCTCTTCTTCCATCACTGATATGTAAAGGAGATGGCTACCTACCTCTTACTGTTTCTAAGTGGAATCAACTTACCCAGTTTGGACGTACCTTATGCATTAATTTTCCTGATTCACGCATAAGTACAACAACTCTCCATATGGCCTTAGTGCCATTGATCTTTAATCTGATTAGGTTGTGAGTTGAGATTTTCTTTGTTATTTCTTTTCTCCTCTTTCTCTCATTTCTCTCTCTCGCTCTCTCTCTCTCTCTCTCTCTCTCTCTCTCTCTCTGATTCTTTATCTCTCAAAAGCAGCAAGATTTCCTTGCCTGTTTCCTGCGTTCTAGTTCCTGCAGTGATCATGCAGTTTTCTTTGGTTACACACCAAGAAACCCCCATAATTACGAGGATATTTATGTTGGAAGCAGTCCTATTTCTGGAAATATATTATAGTTCACTCTAAAAATAAAAGGGCACAACATTCTGCATGCTGGTAGCTGGTTTCCCTTGATAGATGCATTTGCTTTTTCTACAGACTTAAATTTATCCCTCACCATCTGCTCCTCAAGTACTCCACAAAATACAATATTGCATTCTGAATTCCCTTGAAAGTAAGTTATTTTTTCCTCCTTGCACATTTCCTCGTTGGATTTATTGTTTGACCTGAATACAAATGCTTAATATCTGGGTAGCAGTAGTAAAATTGCACTGGGTTTAGAGAAAAACTAGGGAAAGCACTCAGGAAGTCCCTTCTCCACTGATTGGGGCATGGCTGAGGACGTGAGCAGTGGTGCTATGGAAATTATTGAATGAAGGTTACTGAAGTAGCTACATTTTGTTGCTTTTTCTTTATGTACTCATACTTTTAACACAATTTTATGTAAATAGTGTCTGTTCGAGCGACTTTGGAAAGAACTGTCCTGCCCCTCGTTTTGCTGATCAGCTCGGGACACTTTGCTTCACTCCACAGGCACTGAAATGACACTTCCAAGTGCTCACTCTCTGTCTACAGCAATCTCCCAGGCCCCCTGTTACCACTCAATGCGCATTCTTGAGTACTAAGGCCCTTGGTTTGACTTTGAAGTATCTTAAATATAAAACAAAACCTAATTCTTTCATGTGATGATTTTTCTAAGCGATGGGGACTCTAGGCAATTTTAATGTTGTCTTCCTTGGAAAAGACAAGAAAAGCAAAATAAAAAATAACAATTTTTTGCATACTGGAAGATCCAGTGTCTTTGATGTATTCTGTAGTCAACTGACTTTTGTTGAATTAATATGAAGGATAAGCAGAAGACAGTGAGGTGAGTTCACC
>PVKB01004720.1:0-127729 GCA_004027205.1 Ctenodactylus gundi
TTTTTTTTTTTTTTTTTGATCCGATTTCCTTACATTGCCCAGGCTCCATGCTGGGCTTGAACTTGGGCTCCTTTTGCCTCAGTTATCCACAGTGCTGGGATCTGCTTTTGGGGAACGTACCAAGTTGAAAATACTAACTAAAGCAAAGTTTTCAGTTTCTTCCAAAAATTTGCAGTAACTGTAACTTTTGTTAGCGCTGCTCTTAATGTAGCTGGGACCTACGGCAATTCACAGTGTAACTGCTCATGTGTAATCTGGGCTGTGCAGACTTCTGGGCACCCATCAGTGTCGCAGTAGAACACAGGATCAAATAAACCCTTGATTACTGTTATTAAAAAGATGAAGATTGAGCAGTAGTATTAGATAAAAACAATGCACAATGAATTTCAATTCCTGGCAACACTAATTCTGTTAATAGTTGGTACATATTTTCAGAAATTAAACATATTCGTCACTTTTGCTCACACATTTTAATACATTTTACACTAGGCAAAGTATGATTATAATGGAATAACATTTCATTCTTTCCATATTGCACTATTAAAACTCAAAGGTACAGCAGAGAGAGAAAATGCTCACACATAGCTTGACTACTGTATATGAGTCGCCACAGAAGAGTACGGGGAGTATTGCTTTGTCAGTGATCATTTTAAAGAGTGAGAAATAGGGTCCTGCCTTACAACACTTTTTTTTTTTTACTTCATGTTCAACTTATTTATTGCTTAGGAAGAAAGATAAACACAGAATGGCATCAAATACATCATCTATAACTAAAACAGATTGTAATGTACTGGTAGATATTTGACTTTTTAGAGTGGCTTGTGTAATCAAAGTTATTATCATCCCCTCCACTCCCCACCTCTCCCCTTCTCCATTCTATCCTCTGCTATGGCATATCATGTGTAGTGAGCATCTAAGGAGCATCTCCATCAGATTCATGTGGACCGTTTCCAAGCATTGTGAGGCTATGTTTAGCACCTAGGAGATATCCACAGCAGAAATATCAGGGGACAAATCTCACAAGTACAACTCTTCATACAGATGAACTCTTCGGCTTTTCTTCTTTTTCTACCAGTTGGGACACAGATGGTTCCAGAAAAATAGTGCTGCAAAGTACGAGGGTCTGTACATCTAGCTAAGCACTGTGCAGTCTCAAGGAGCAAGTCGGAGAAACAGAATGTGTGATCACACAAGCTGAGATGAGCATGCACTAGCCAGAAATAATGTTTGAAATGCATTATTACAGTAAAGACAAACTCCTAGGTGAGCCAAATAACATCTTGGCCTAACTTCTTTCACCTCTCTGCTTCTGGACAACAAAGTGGGTCATATTAGAGCTTGTCAGCATGAGCACATTTGCAGGACTGGTAGCTGCAGGGGAGGGGTACCTCCAGGAGACAGTTCTTTGATTGAGGTGGTACAATGGAGACTTATCTGTATGATGCTGTTTATGTTGTTGCTTTATCTGTTTACACATGAACCAAAATGTCTGGAAATATCCTCACACCAACTCTTAATGTTGGTAATCTGTTAGGAATTGTCACCATAAAGTTCCACTCTCTCCAGTGTCTTTTAAAAATATTTTTACTAACATGTATTATTTATGCGCATTAGTGGAATTTAGTGGGATAAATTTCCATATATGAATATAAAATGCACTGAGAAAATCTAATCCTTTGCATTTTTAAAAGTTTTATACATGGTCATTACTACTTTTATTACTGGAGGAGTCGTCATTTTGTTAAAAAAAAAAGCCCCCAAAACTTGAGATTTCATATTCCAACTTTAGGCCAGTTGGGCCATATTTCAGAAGCCTTGAGGCTTGGGAGTAAAGGGGACCAAACTAGTTATGGCAAGAAGTTGACCATAACTCACACTGTTTCTCACTCCCTTTTCACAAACTGAGAAAAAGCACCAAAGTATTAGTGCAAGAATAATAAAAGAAGCCATTTACAAGTGGCAGGAAAGTGGAAACAGTGAGGCTGTCTTCCTGTCTACGATGACGTCGACAGAATGGATAGAAATGGCGTGTAGTAAGGGCTCAGCAAACGCAAGCCCTCCACATTAGCTAGGTTTAGATCCTTTTCTAGGAGACAAGGCTCAGCAGAAGGACTATGATGTTATCTGAAAAGTCAAATCCTACCTCCAGTTCCTAACACAAAGACATGTAACTCTGTGGAGATTTTACGCTCTGAAAAAAAAAAAAAAAAAAAAAAAAAAAAACCCAGAACCTCAAAGATTCTTCATAAGAAGCAACTTGAAAGTAAAGGAATCTGGTACATAAAAATCAATATTAGATGTCACCAGAGTTTACCCAAGATTTTAGTTCAGCACTTTACCAAGAACATTGGCTGCAATTCATAACTGATTTATTTCTCCAACACTTATTTGATTAATTCCATAGGGTAACTATTTGCAACAATATATATTTATTTTTTTGTCTAAAATGTTAAACTTACCTGCTCTGTTCCTACGCATCTTACTGAAACAGGAAGCAAGGAATGCCTACCTGGCACGTAGAGAGTGGATGGACAAGACTCTCACGTAGGAGGGATGTTGTGGAGTCACCCACATTTTCCCTAGCATGTACATGCTTTCCATGCCCGAGACACAAAAGCTGAGCACTGAGTACTCAGGACAGCATGCTCTGGTGCTGGTGCCATGCCTTGCAGCCTACGCCCCAGGTCCTTCCTATGGTCTCTGTTTTCTCACTGGCTCTGGCCAGCAAAGTTCTCTTGTGTAGTTCTCTCAAGTCTTTGTGTGTTTCGTTCTTCAGAAGTCATTAACCACAATGATTCCTGAAACACGAAGTTGCCCCTCTCTCTTTTATAGGAGCTGCACTTACTACACTATTTACTTCTAAGAAAATATACATATTTCCAAACTGCTAGATTGAAAACAGTAGCAAAAACTTTTGATTTAGTAGTTATTCCAGAACTATTCTTGCTTCTCTTCTGCTTATGATATTGAGTTGCATTTGTGTCCTTTCTCCTAACCCCAACTCTCTCAGGCTCACCTTTATTTTTATTGTGTACTTTCGTTGATCATGAGTTTTTTCAGGGATACATATCATATATACATTGTATTACGTACTCGAATGGCAATGCTGGTGTTAACATTTCCCAAGTGTACATGTCACCCTCTTCATGGGCACTCCTGACTCCTTCTACAGTAACCTTCTTTGTTACCTCACAGTTACTGTTCCACTGAAAAGTGAACTGATGAGGTAAGTAGGCTCAGGAATTTTTTGTCACACTTAAGTGAGCTTCAAATAAAAATGTCTGGACCAAATTTCTCATTTTTTTTCAAGATTCTGGCAATGGTCAGAAATAATTATTGTTACATGAATAAACTTCAGTCAAAAGTTTTCTAAAAGTTTAACAATGGCATTTAAATCCAATCTTTGCACATAAAGAAGGCATAGAGATGGAGCAAAATGGCAAAATAATGAAGGATTCTAAAAGTCATGACTCCTATATTCCTCTAGGACTTGTGTACTTCCTTAGACTTACATGCTACAACATCTGAGTCCTGCAGACACATGCTATCCTCTCCTGAGAATTTCTGTACAAAATGTCCTTAAAATATATTTTATTTTCAGTTCTTACCTTTATCCAGATTTCCAGGAGACACAGCATTTAAATCACCAAACTGCAAAAACAATCGTTTGTACAACAGTTACTATCAAGCAGAGAAAAAATAATATTCCACCAGCTACTGTTAAAAACACTACTCTGACTTTTGAAAAACTGTAAACTAGTAACCACTTTGATCTCTAACTATATGGGTCATATAATTTTCCAATCAAACTTGACAAATTTGAAGTTTAAATTACGTCACAATTTAGCTGTCTTTGCCTCTCTGCAGAAGAATAACAATTTTCTCTGACTTTCACATTCCAGTTTACTTTTTTATTTCAACTCAGCATCGAAATAGGAGCCTGAATGATACAGATAAAGATGAGTGTGGTGAAATAAAACTGGAAAACTTCAATCTAGCAGTACACAGCACCCCACCCTTCATACATGAATCCAGTCTAGAAACACAGTCCAGCAGTTTGGAGGAAGTCTACTTTTAAAGAATTTACTAATGAAAATAAAAAATATAATAGGAGCTCCAATGTTGAGAGTACTCATTTTTACAAAAAGTTTACTTAAATTGATATTCTTATTTACCAAGGCAAAAGACAGGCATCTAATTACTACTAAAGCAAACCGAAGAGTGCTCAATGATACAGAACATTTAATAACCTTCAACGTAGATGCTGTTTCCCAACTTAGTTGACTAGCTTGATGATAATTTTACAGAAAAAGTACATTCTGAGAGTCTCATGGTGAACAAAGATGGATACGCTAAATAAGAAACTGAATAGCAGACGTAACAAGACTAATCCAGAAAGGCCGAGTGAACTGCAAAGCATCCACTTTTTAAAATGGTAAACATTACTTTTTCTTTTAAAGCAGTATGTTATTGTTAGAAACTTAGAGTTCTCAACAGACTTAAAAAGGATGATACAGAAATTCTACTTACATTCGAAGTTTGCTTATAAAGAGTTCCATGATAGGAGTATTTTTTTCATCTACAAGGTATGTCTATAAAGTAATGAAACTGATCTTATTTTGCAAACATACACACATTGTTTTGTTTTCTTTCCCCCACCTAAACAAGCACTGTTCTTCATAGTAGTTACCCTGGGAGCTTGTACATTTATTCCAAGGTATGGGGTTCTGGAATTTCTCTTCGATAATCAATATCAAGAGTTAGTTTATACATCATTTAAGAAACTCCATCTTGTTATTTTAAATCTAATTGTGGCTCCAAATTTTACTCACTGTACTTAGTCTTGAGATGATTTCACCAAAATCAAATTCATTTTTGCCACAATTCAAAATATTTTAAATAATACTTTATTTTACTTTTCATAATTTCATAGCATTTCAGAAGCAGTTTTTTAAAAAAGTCATTCCAACCTTTCTTAAGCCATACCTGATTTATTGGAACAAACGTGTAGCCTTCCCAGGTGACTGCTTCAATAGTGACTCTTAGTACGCTTGTCCAAAGTTTCTGCCCCTACTTGATAGTAACGTACTACTGGGCAACAAATATGAAAATCATAAATACTGAACTGTTGTTTTCACATTGGTCCTGACTGTGTGGATCAAAACCTTGTATAAGTCTAAACAAAATTCAGTGTAAATGCCATAGACTTCCCTGCATCATAGAACATAATTTAAGCATCAACACCCCAAAGGGATTATTTATCCATTTTTAGTATCCCTTAAATATTTTAGAACTATAAACTGAAAATGTCCAAAGCTGAAGAATTATAAGTTAATTCTACTTGACTCAACCTAGTATAATTTTTATTTATTTTAAGTGAATAATTTATGACACTTAAGAATCAGTTCTTGAAATGTCAGAAGTGATGATTCTAAATACATATCTATACTTGTAAGAAGTAAATCTAGGTTAAACATCTCTTATCTAATATGCTTGGGACAAGAATTATTTTAGACTTCAATTTTTCAGAGTGTGTGGAATATCTGCCATATATATATATATATATATATATATATATATATATATGTGTGTGTGTGTGTGTGTGTGTGTGTGTGTGTGTGTGTGTGTGTGTGATGTCTTGTAGATATGACTAAATCTTGGGGAAAATTCCTTTGTTCCATACACCTCTTATATGCACAGCTTGAAGGTGACTTCATGTAATATTTCTAGTGTACCTGAGTTTGGACTACAGCAAAACACATGAGTTCAGGGGCACCATTTTCTACTTGTGGTATTATGTTGTTACTCAAAAAAGTGAGATTTTGGAGAATTGCAGATTTCAGGTTATTGGATCAGAATTGTTCAACCTGTAATTACTTTGCTGTTGAATCTCTAAAAGTTATTTGTGACTACTGTTAAGATGAACAAGATCACACAATGTGATTGGATACATGAGATTTTTTTCAAAGGAAATACTGTATTTAGTTGTTCATTAACTCTGAAAACTTTGACAAATTCTTTAAAATAAAGGTTTCACACAGAAAGTTTATGTCTCTTCTGACTGTGATACTAAAAACAAACAAACCTTGAAATCTCGGTGATTATTACTTTAGGTAGTAAAATAACACCCATATATTAAAAGTTCTTGTTACTATGATATGGGCTGGCCAGTGAGTCTCTGGGATTAATGACAAAGCTCTACACATAAAGAAAATGGGGAGAGTAGATTTAAAACTTTGAAACTCAATAAAGAGATAAGATTTGAAGATCTTACATAGTTGAAATTCAAGGTTTTTACATATGAGGAACAAATATATATTAACTTATGTGGAAGGAAGTACTTTAATCCTCCAGACAGAATGGGTAAAATTTGGAGAATTAGTTCATTTATTCATTTATCCAATCAATATTCACTTATTATTCCCTGAGAACTGTGTCAGCCAGTACCAGTAAAAATCATTTTGAAGACAATATTCCTCACAGAGATGACTATCAGATGTTGCTGCTTGTACTATGAAGAATAATTCGGCTGGCAGAGGAGTGAGGCTGCCCAGGAAAAGTTATGGGAAGTTTAGAAGCACGGGATTAAAGCCTTGGCAATGGGACTCAGTCACATTGGTTTAGTCTGGAGGAGCAGGTCAAAGCAGCAGACAGGAAGGCTATGGAGGGGCAGGGAAAACAGAGAGAGGGCACAAGGAAGACAGGACCCCAGAGAGCAGATAGATGACAAGGACCTCCATTATTAGGTCATCAGACACACAGGTGAAGAAGTGAGAAAATATTTGGATGAAAAAAGTGGATGCTAACAAGAAAGTACAGAGAAAATTGTAAAGCAGTAGCTGCAGAAATTGGAGAAACGTATTTTGTGATGTTCCCACTGCACCAAGGAAAAGTGGAGGCTACTATTACCTGATGTGACATCTTACCACGTATAAAGGAGACTCATGGTTCTGTAGATAGTAGATTTTCTTTCAAATATTATGACCTCAAGTGTCAGTTCCTTGAGAAAGATTTCCCTGAGATTAGCTCTCTAATGTCCCTCCTTCTCTGTTGCGCTCAATCACTACATCATGCTTACTTTCTTCAAATCAACCTGCAGACACCACAATGCTTACTTGTTTGCTTATCTATCTCGGTAATATCTGTCTTTGCAATCATAATGGTCTCCGGGGAGTAGAGACCTTGCTATGGGAATGTTATGATTTGGACATGAAGTGTCCGCCCAAAGCCTCATGTATTTGGGTTTTGTAAAATACCCATGTGCTGTTGAGAGGTGGGGCCTGCATGGACTGAACACTGCTGAGGAAGGGCCCAAAAGGGGCTGACCACAGAGGCAGGACCTGGACGGGTAGCTCTGGCCCTTCCCCTCTGACTTGGCTTCCATCTCCCACGCCCTGAGGAGCTGCCTCCGCCTCTGCCTCCTCCATATGCTTCCACCACTGCCATCTGCCTGTGAATGGACTGTGAACACCTGAAACTGTGAGCTAAAATCAATCTTTCCTCCCTTAAACTGTGGCTGTCAGGTGTTGAGTGACAGCAATGAAAAAGTAACTAAGACGGACTTCCTGTGTCCTCTTAATAAATGTACACCAGAACTTGATATAAAGTCTGATACATGTCACAGTCTAAATAAATACTTAACAAATACATGCATTTACTTCCTCATTTCAGCCTCATCAAAAAGAGAACTTATACAAGGCAGAGAGTTTAGATTTTATCTCATAGTTTTTGAAAACAATGAGTTGATTTGCCCAACATCATACAGTAAATACAGTAATGTTACAGGCACTCTAATCCTTTAGTTGGGGTGATGGAAGGAGTAAAGAAATGGGGACAGAAAGTGGAAAGAAGACAGAGACCCATACATAGAGGAAAAGAAGAATAAATCAAGGGATTTAAAAGTACAATGGTGAAAGAAAAAAAATTCAGAATTGCCGTCTGTAGAAAGATAAGGAGGGAATGTTCTAAAGAAAACACATGGGCCAAGGGCAAACCATACTCCTGTTTTTAAGAAGAATGACTGTCTCCTAGAAAGCTTTTCCTCGGGTTCACGCTAGGAATCATAATAATGAACACCCTCTGGGCAAGAGAGGATGAAGAATGCACAGTCCAGGCAGACGTGGTCTGCCACACTGCAAGTTCAGGATCAGCCTGGATGTGGCTACATGCAGGCGGCCAGAAAGTGTGGCCAGGCACTTATTTACAGGTAGAGTCTCTGACAGAAATTGAGTAGACCATAACTCTGGCCAGGAAGTTGCAGGGTAATGCATTTTAAGACTCAGAGGCTTAACATCTACCCCTAAGCACTGGCTCAGGAAGGAGTAATGCAGCCTATAGTGTACTGAAGATGTGTATTAGTAGAATTTGGTATAGTATCTGATACAATTTAAAGTCTAAATAAATACTAAAGAGAATTTAGGAGCAAGGAAGGAGGCCAATATCACTGCATAGTAATGCTTGGGCATTGAAACAATGTTGGCAAATTCACAAAGTTCAGACCGCCAGCAGGTAAGGACCCATCATGAGAGTCCTAGAAACAGACAGAGGACAGAAGTGGGAAAGAGTGGTAGAAGGACCTAGCTCAGGGACCAGGATGATGACCTGACGCTTAGGACCATCTAGCCCTTTGGAAGAGTTTACTGCATCCTGGAGAAAAATAATTTTGAATAATCACATACAAATTTATGTTATACAGAAATCTTTGTAAGTATGGTCTTAATAATTATTAAAAGAAGTTTGAAACAAGTTACTTTGGTTCCTTCTGAAGAACCAAGTTAAAGCACGTCACATAGTGCTTGACACACAGGACATACTCAATAAATGATCAGTATTACCAGGACTATTGTTGTTATTATATTTATCATTATTTCCCAGGGACTGTAGACCAGACCTACGTGGGTTAGTCTGGTCACTATCTTGATATCATAAAAGAATACCAAAAGAACTACATCTTACTTAACTGCTCTCTAAGCAAGAACAATTCACTATGGGCCGCCAAGGTGATATCCTTTGGAACATCTCCCTATTGAATAAACCAGATTAAAGATATATAAATTTACAAGCAGGTAGATTACAACCAGCTTTGCTCCCCTCCCTTTCCTCCTCCTCCTGGTCTCCTTCTCGTCACCTCCTCTTCTGCTTCCCCTCTCTCTTTCAGTCTTTCTCTCTCTTCATTCTCTCACTTTCTTAGCTGTTCAAGCCTGAAATCGTTGTTAACAAAATTAACAAAATAAGAGAAAGAAAACAAAAAGAAAAAACAGAGGCTGGGAAACTCAGTGAAGGGCAGAAAGTAGATACTGTAGGCTTTATGATCCATAAAGACTATTACCATTGTTCGATTCTGCTACTTTCATGCAAAAAAGCCATAGAAAACAAGTTCTAATAAAGCTTAATGTACAAAAACAGATGATGGGCCAGATTTTGGTCCTGGGTCATAGTTTACTGCCTCCTGACCTGAGAGAGGCTTGTAAGGTAAGATCTGTTCCAGAGGAGCATAAATGGGAGAGATTTTTTTTTTTCATCTTTAAGGAAAGTGTAAGGACTTTATTCACAGGAAGGATATAGAACTGGAGGCTTGAAAAACAGCACACCTCTTGCACATGGGCATCAACTGATAAAGGTCATGAGGAAAAAAAAAGCAAGAATTATTTTTATAAAATGAAAGTCAGTTTGAAAAAAAACTCTTCTATGGATATACAGCTATACAGACAGACAAAGGTTGATGTTTAACTGTATGAATTAGTAGAAAAGGATGTGAGATTTTTTTTGGAAAGTTGCAAGAAAAGAGACAGAAAAAGTTAGATTACTTCTATCAATAATTCAGATGGGCCAAACTTTTCTATTCGGGTTTGTTTCAATTTGAATGGCAAGTAAAGATGTGAAGGTCCCAGTAGCCTCCATCCTATATAAGTAGAAGCAAACAGGAGTAGCTCCACGTAACGGTGATTTTCAGAGTGGGATTATCAATGAAGTATGATGCATGCATGGTGAGTAAGAAAACATAATACACTGGGGAATGTGCAAACCAGCGAGTCATAGCTGAGCAACAATCATTCACAGCAATACACCTGTTATAGTGCAACAGACATCTATTGGTGCCGTAACAAATTACCTCAAACTTGGTGAAAGCAATATGTGTTTATTACCTTACACTTCTGGAGGTCAAAACTCCAAAATGGATCTCAATGGGCAAAAATCAAGGTGTTTCTTTCTGAAGGCTCTAGAGAAGAATATTTCTTTTCCCCTTTTCTAGGTTCTAGAGATTGCCCATGTTCCTTGGTTGGGGTCCTCCCCCTTCCATCTTCAAAGACAGAAAAGTCAGCTCAATTCTTCTGCACACTTTATCTCTGTGACACTGATTTCTATCTCTTTTCCATTTCTGAAGACCCTTATAATTACCTAGGGCCCAATTGAGTAACCCCATCCAAGAAAATTTCCTTCACATTGAGCTACAACCCAAAATCCTTATTTCTTATTTAGCCATTTGCTAAATGGCTATGTTGCCTATGATGCACTTGAACATGTGATCCTCCTGCCTCATACTCCCAGAATAATGGGATTACAGGCTTATATTACCACATACAGCTCAATTAACAACCTCAGTTCCATCCGTAACTTAACCTATTAGCAGGTTCCAGGGATTAAGATGCAGACATTCTGGGCTAGGGATGAGGTCAGTGGTAGTGTTTGCCCAGCAAGTGTGGGCCTCTAAGTTGAGTCCCAGTACTAATAAGCAAAAATAATAGTGCAGAAGCTATAGAAATCTTTGCAGGACCTTTTTACTTCTTACCACACAAATAACTAATTGCCATATTTACCTCAGGGAAATCTATGACATCTTTTTCTTAGCAATGGAGTAAACACTCCCAACCAGACTAAGCTCTTTAGAATATCATAAACTTGCCCTCCGTTTCCTTTCTGTTTTTTTTTTTTTTTTTTTTAACTAGAAATGAGACAAGGTACAGGGGTATTCTGGAATCAATTAATTCTATACATTGGTATTTTACTTCTCACAAACTTTGACCTTTAAAACCATACACACATGTAAGAAGTTCATCATAATTACAGAGGTGAAAGTCGTCAAGCTATATTAAGACGTCAATCCAGAGACAGAAGCAGAAATCCAAACTGGAGAAACTAAAAGCTAGGCTATAGGAGAGACGGAACAGCCTTAAATCCCATCCAAATCAAGGCCTATTAAACAACTTTAACATTAAAGTTCTACACTAAGGCATAGGGTACATCTGACCTATCAGGAAGACAAACTCACAGTACCAGCCAACACCATAAGCAGCCACAAAGACCTCAGCAAGCCTTGTTGGGTTAGCAGCCCTCAATAATTCTGGGAGGATCTGTGCTGTACAGAGGCTGGCTGCTGGGTGCCACCATGCTGACATGTCATCAACTGAACAAAGGGGATATAGCCACCACACACAGGAAGACACAGGAGGAGCCTCTACCATGCTACCATTGGCATTCCTGCTCACACAGAACCATGATCATCACAGCTGATGGGCCAAACATCCCTAAGCTCGCAGAGAAAAAGGTTACTCATCAGCTACTAAGGACAGTCTCCAGATCCAGAATAGCATGGGCTCATTCTGGGCTCATTCTGCAGATGAGTATTGGCATCAATATACATAAATAGAAAGAAAAAATATGGACACGTGTGTATGTATTTTGCCAGTTCCAGACCATGAATAATTTGCTTTAGGAATGTGACCTTTGAGCTGTCATAGATACTAGGAATAAATGATGACTACAAATTTCTCTGAAGTGGTTTTTCTCTTCTGGTTGGAATAAAATGTCTCTTTCATATTAATTTTACCTTTTATCTTACAAAGAGACTCTACAGAGTCCTTTCTCCCCACTTTACAGATAAACAATTCACTCATTCCTACTAGTTAAGATTGAGCTCAAGTCTAGCTATGACTGTCTAGCTAAATCTAAGTATGTTTATGCTTCTTCTCTAATTTTGCCATTTTTTCCTAATTTATTATTTCCCAAATCTATTTTGTTGTTTGTGTTTTTCAAAGCATTGAATTAGCCCCTGATTATCACTTTGGCTGCATACCAAAGAATACTATTGGATTCTTTGTAATTCCCTGAATCGTTTAAGTCAACATTCAAAAATTGTCTGCAGGCTAATTTTCCCTATCACAATACAGGATTATTAAAGCCTTCATGTGCTTAATATTGTCTATTTATTAACTTTAACTTCTAAGTTCATATTTAAATGGCTCAAAAATCAACTATGCTATGTGCCTGTCTACCCACGTGTCCTACACACTTACCCAATTTACTTTTAATGTTCCTGTAAAGAAATAATCCACAGACTGATTTTGTTGATGAAAAAGCTAAGAAGCAAGCAAGAAAATATATTTGCAATGGTGGAAAATGGAAAACACAGAACTTAAATTCACGGCTGAAATACAGCATGGGAAGAACAACAGAGGATGTGGACAAGCTGGAGCTTGATCTGGGCTTGAATCCCAACTCTACCTCTACTACTTATGTCATTCCGGATAAGTTAACTCTTTGCGCCTCCAGATCTCCTCATATTTGAAGCCAAGTTAGCATGAGGACCAGATATGCTCATGCTTGCAAAAGTTGTGTGTTCTTCAAAACATCATTATCAAATACTGAATTCTATTCAGTAGCTATCAGATGATGATTTCAAAGTGAAATGGCTCTAGCTGAGTGGGGCCACGGGGAAGCATAGCCTGAGAATGGAACCATACCTTAAGCTTTGATTTAAGGTTGTTGACACTATAAATTGAATCGAGGACTAGAGTTAGGAGTCTAGCTATGTTCTAGGGTAAGCAAATACTAAGAGAAAGGCTGGCCTGAGTTTTAACTTGTTTGCCAGTATGGAAATAGCTGAGTTTCTCAGATAAATATCAACATGTAAAACACTGCCTAACCAATTGTTTCCCTTTATACTTTACCTAAGAAATTAATGAAGAAATAAGGCCCGTAGAAAATTACTATATCAAAGTATTTTTGTTGTTGTTTTGGTGGTGTTGGAGAAAGATTGTTCACTTGCATAATTAGGACTCCCTGACTCAGTGTTCAACTTTTCAACTCTCTATATGTAGTTATATGTAGCTTGAACTTTGTAACATTCTGAATTTCATATATCAGATACAGATCATGATAGTTTGATTTTGTCCTATTGATCTTAATTAAGAGAACAGATGAAAAAGAGTTAAGTAGCGGCAAGTATTTTGGATGCTTTAGATAGTGGAAAGAAATATTTGGAAACTTCAATTATAGGGCTTCTGGAACATTATTTCCTTTAAATTTTTTCCCAAACGAGAACCAAATTCATCAAAACATCTTACCTCTAGCACTCGTACAGGTTTTCACAACTGAGAACAAAATGATGACTTTAAAGTAATCTGACCTTATATTTTCAGGGAATATTAATGCTCTATTGGGCAAAATTTTGGGTTTCTACAAATATATTTTTAAAAAAATTTCCCAAGAGATTTTATTGAAGCCAGCTAAGAAGAACGAGATTTTTGGCAGTTTGCTTCACACAAAGGCAAATTACACCCTCTTACTGCTTTTTGTCCTGATGTTTGGAGCTGCTCAGGTATCCTGGCAATGGGTGCTACTGGCCACTCTGCACACAGAGTAGCATATTTACATCATAGATTAATCTGGTCAGGCCTTTTGCGCCCATCTCTTTGCAATATGTACCATTGTATTGTTCCACATCTGTAAGAAGCAGTCACAAGAGAAAATGTGGGCAGTATTTAAATAAGAATATAGGCCTTATCTGCTTTAGTAGAGAAAAGTAGTGTTAGGATGTTCAGCACTACCATTAAGCCAAAGCAAAAGAAACATCTGTTCTGAACTCCATACTACAGGGAGCCTGCTTTGCTTTTTCCAAGCTGTTTCTAAAGCCAAGTGAATACAGCCTTCTGGAGCCCATGTTTCCCCTACTCCCTCTGACGCCCAGGCTATACTCCTGTTTTCTGACACTCTAAATTTTCCTACCCAAAGTCTCTGGGTTCCTCTCTAGGCCTGTGCACATCTCTTCTCCAAGTCCACCCTTCAAAGGAAAGAAGGGTTAGCCAACACAGGGAGACTTTTTGCAAAAGGTAGCAATCATCTGAACAATGGGCTGAAATGGCCACACATACAAGCACAAAACGATTCACAGTAAAAGACTGGGGGACCAGGGTAATGTACAAGATAGGAGAGGTGTTTAGGGGCCAGGGGCTGGCTATGTCTCTTTTTTTTCTGGCATGGAACTTGGAGGAAATGAGTAATTTTCTCGTATGGAACAGGGAGGAAATTCATAATTTCCACTCGGATTGTTATCAAGATAACACTGCTATCTTCTCATTGTTATCAAGACAGTTTTTGAAAAGGTTGGTAGACAGAATAAATTTTATCTATAGTTTGTTTCACTTTTAAATTACTTAGACACATAGTACCCTGGGATGCAAATGTTAGGATATGCTTCATGCACACCCTTTATGCAAATAAAAAACTGGGTGGAAGAGAGAACTCTGCTCTTAATTCAAGACTGACTTTTCTTCAGGCCATCTGCATCATTTAATAGGAAAGTTTGACCTTAATTTATCCTATGAGAGGACAGAACTTAAATTTATTATTTTTATTTTTCAAAGTCAGTTATGGAAAGATAATGAGGTTGAGGTTGAATTTAGAGACTTGTTCTCTTTGTATTAATAAAGACTTATAGCAGTGATAAATAGGTTCTAAGTATCTGTCTACAATCATGCCAGTCCCTATCTTTGTAAAGAATCTCTTATAATATTTAATAACTGCATATTTTTATACAATGATGGTATAAAGAAAAAGCAGAAAACAATTCTGATGAATTTAAGAAATTGCCCAACTCAAACAAGGGTTATTTCTTTGCCAGCAGGACCAGCAACTACCATCTTCACCTGTGGCTGAGAGCAAAATCACTGTGAAATCAGTCTCACCTACGGAGCCCCGTGGGCTATAGGTCCAGGCAAAGCATGTGAAAGAGGCCAGCAGGGGGAGCTGTCATGTTTGATCTACGCCAGGAAATCCGTGGCACCAGCTTGTACTTTGTCTTGTACAAATAACCTAGCAGCAGGCTTAGCTGAAGAGGATCATTGGAGGAGCTTTTTCTTCTGATGTCCTCAGTAACCATTTTACTTACTAAAATGCTTTACAAAATCTTGAACTTCTATTTTTGTACCATTTCCCACTTGTAGCTGACCACTTACATGTACTTAACAAAACCTAACACCTCACGGAGTTTTTTTTTTTTTTCTGAAATATTCTAAGGAGAAGGTTCTCTTCTTGGTCTAGGGCCTCTATTTTCCTGAGTAAAGAAATTCAGTACATCAATCATAAAATCCAGTAGGAAGTCTAATAAACTGGCAGTCTGTCCCTCCAATATTCTTTTGTATATTTTTTCTCAGAATGACTTTTTAAACGTACTTACTGTGAGACAGTGTTCAGACCACAATTATAAGCAAAATTCTCTCCTGAAGAAACGAGAGGTTATATAGCTCAGAGCAAGTGGGGGAAGGAAATCCCTATGGGGCAGGGTCCCAGCGGGAAAGCAGCCCTGGGCTGCTGAGTCCATAAGCTCTTTCCTCCAGTGTCAGGAGAGGAATGGGCAGATGACAAGCAGCACAAGGGAGGAAAATGGGACAGTCTCTATAAAGCCACTTCTTAAGGACCTGAGGATGAAGGTGTGCATAAGGGTCCTTATCCATGATTCCTCCAGGGGGAATTTCATAAATTATTTTCAAGTTGTCAGAAATCATGCTAATGCAGAAAAGCAGAGTTATTGCTCAAGGTAAACTACATATTTTTTAAAAATATAATTTTGACTTAGGCCTGGTATGTTGGTAAAAACAAAGGAGCTGAGGGATGTAATTTACTGTTTTCTGGAAGATTTGGCTTTCCAGAAATGAAATTTGCTTAAGGTAATATCCCATTTATTTTGCATATTCTAAAGATCTACTCACAGAAAAAGAAAGGTGGAAGAGTGGCAGGACTATCAAGTGTCATTCTGTAAGGCAGAGGAAATCAGTTCTGGAGCAAAATAATTAATGATCATATCATAGACAGCTGGCTCATTTATCAATGTGAGAGGGAGAGCCGATGAGTATACCTGGATATAGGTTTGGGAGAGGGGGGCTGTACTGTACAACTAGAAGGTAAAAATAAGTTAATTAAAAATAGTTCCTATTTGGGCTGGAGGAATGGCTCAGTGGTTAAAGCTCTTACCTAACCAACTGCTAAGTCAAGGGCTAAGTACTCAAGGAGTTCAATTTCCCAGCACCACATAAACCGGGCATGGTGGCACACACCCATAATCCCAGAACTTGGGAGGCTGAGACAGAAGAATTGCATTGAGTCTAAGGCCAGCCTGGGCTCCATAGTGAGTTCAGGACCAGCATGGAATGCAGGAGACACTGTCTCAAAAAAAAAAAAAAAAAGGAATAGTCCCTACTCAAAAACCACATACAAAAATTTATATGATGAACTATTTTAATATGGATTAAGTCCATTTGGCTTTGTAGAACAAGAAAGTCTTTCTAAAGTTACTTCTAAGACTTTCTAGTTCTGATTTGGGGAACTTTCAACCTCTGTTTTCTTCATTAGTCAAAAGAAGATATGAACACATCTTTTACAAGCTTTGTGTTAATATTAAGTAAGAATGAAAAAAACTTAATGGTAGTAAGAATGAAAAAGACTTTATGGTAATTATAAAGTCTAACCTTGATTAGAAAAATATTACTGAGAAGGAACTTTATTCTAACTAATAAATGACACAACTTTTGAAAAGCATTCCATACATTTTCTAGGCTACCTTACAGTAGTTCGAAATTTTTTTCTGAAAAATATCTCAATTGCAATATGTTATATGATTAATTCCTTTAAACATATTCTTCATAAAAAGTGTATTGCTTCATGAGCATACTATCAGTGCATTCTCTAGTTGCAACAGAACAATGCTCATTAAAATTTGTTTTTCTTTGGTTTGATTTTACTTTAAGGATCAATGTTTATTTACTATGGTGGTATTTCTAGCAAATGGCATTCTTTCAACAGAAATTTTATCCCCAAAGCTTGCCTGTTAAATTATTGCTCTTCATCAATTATTAGGTTTTTAAAGTTTTTTTCCCCCTTTAACCTTGAGTATATCAACTTTGATGAATCTAAGACTTTTTCTTTAGACCGTAAATCTTTAGGGAGTCTTCAAAAATTTCCCTAGAAATACCACTGAAATATTACCTTTTTGTATTGATATTTACAATTTAACAATGAAAACATTTTTAGTTTCTTTTTTATTTGAAAAAGTTGGCCATACAAGTAGTTTAGACATAACTTTTTTTTTTTTTTTTGAGATAGGGACTTGCTCTCTATTTCAGGTTGATCCTGAACTCACTATGTAGACCAGGGATGAATACATTGCAATCTTTCTGTCTCAGCTTCCTGAGTGCTGGTGTTAAAGGTGTGTGCCCCACACACAGTAAGACATAATGTTAAGTGACT
Organism: Ctenodactylus gundi; assembly: GCA_004027205.1. Classification (NCBI taxonomy): domain Eukaryota; kingdom Metazoa; phylum Chordata; class Mammalia; order Rodentia; family Ctenodactylidae; genus Ctenodactylus; species Ctenodactylus gundi. Next base: position 17,521 of record PVKB01004720.1, read on the forward strand.
TTAATTACGATAAAAAGAACATAAATATACCTAACCTATACTAAATACAAAATGCTTGTGATGAAGCAATTAAGGTGTTGTAGGTGCAACGAACATACTCATTGCTTATGTATACCCTACAGAAATGGCGCTTATACACTTTATACACTCTGAACTTCCAGACAGAAGGGTTTTAAACTGCCACAAAGCTCAAGCAAACTGACTTTTTGGATAATTTTGCATCGTGGTTGTACAGAATTATTACAATTTTTGTTTTTTATTTAACATATGTGCAAACAGTTGCAACTTGTTTATTTTGATCCGATAATTAAAATTTTGCCACTGTCAGAAAGCCTATGGGCACGTTTAAAATATTTAAACTAAAATTTGAAAAGTTATGTAAATTCTAACAGTAAATAAAACATCTTCTGTCACCTAGGCAAAGAAAGAAAAAATGAAGAAGAGAAGGAAGGAAGGGAAGGAGGGACGGACGGGACGGACAGCCACTCTGGAATTGCAATTAACTTAAACACCTCGCTAGAAAGTACTAATGTAGCAGCAGACTGTCACGCTAGAAGGAAATTTACAGAGAACGTGGTGCTGTCTCTGGTGCAAAGGGGTCTAGTATATGTTGCGTCTTCATTTCAATTGCCGAAACACAGGGGTACAGTGAACACAAAAGCAATGTCCTATACGCTTATGTATTAGTTTATAAGTAGAACAAGTATTGATCTACTCAAATATTGTACATGATATTATATTTAAAATTCATTGAGTTTCCATTATTGAGAAGATACAGTCATTGTTCTTAAGTAATTAAATGTAAAAAAATGCTCTTTGCTTGGACATATTTACCTGCCACCTCTCAAAGAAAGCGTCAACAGAGGCAAAATGAAAGCCCCGCAAAGCCTGTGAGTATCTTATGGTTTGTCCTGCTAACTTCGGAGCTGCTCTTATCCCATTCTACCCCAGCTGGGAGCAGGTTATATGCACCCTACACTGACAGCTAAACTTTGGGGTTAGACTGATTTGTTTCAAAGCTTGATTTTCATAACGTAGTAGCTGTGCAACCTTGGCCAGGTAACTTGACGGCTCTGTGTCTCATTTCCTCATCTGTGAGACAAGCATGAATCTATTCATAGAGCTGTTAGTCATTACAGCAGTTCTCACCACAACATGACTATAACTACATAGGGGATAGGTTCAGTTGGCATCTTTGACTTTATATCCTAATCCAGTTCTTCCTAAGACTTGGATTTATTTATTTATTTGGTGTTCCTGGTCCTTCAATGTCAGATTTCTCATGAAATCTTCCCACTGGCCATATCTCCCTCCTACACTGGATTGACTCATGCACATTTCTGTGCCTGTGGTGGTCTCTACCCTTTACCTTGGATTCTATCTTCTCAGAATTACTGCTTTTGTCTTTTATTTTTCATTTCCAACATCACTTCTTTTGAGAAACCATCCCAGGCACTACCATTTAGAATAAATGCCCGATGCTTTAAGCCTCTATATCTAGTAAAGTTTTTACTTTATAATACTTAACAGAGTTCATAGCTATGTAGTTATGTGACTAATTAATACATACGTATGTATCACCCACTGAAATGTTCACTGCTTATGGAAGAGCCAAAGCCCACTTTTTAATTATAACAAAATCACTACAGTGTTCAGCATAGAGTAGTTATGCACAAAATCCTTGTTAAATAAATGAATAAGTTAATTTCAGAGATGAGAAGTCTGGGTTCAATACAAAGAAACATTTTCCAAAGATTATAGCTTTATAAATGACAGACCTAGAAGGAAAATTTAGTTCTTTCAACAAAAACAACAAAAGAAATCCTTGATTATTTTCAGGCATTAAATCTTTAATTATACAAATAGTGTAAAGAATTTTGTAATTAGTATTGCATTGTGTAAGCTAGAGAATAAGCAGCAGAAGTTCGAATGAGAGAGAATGGGACCACCTGACAATCTGGGAAAACTTAGCTTCCCTGGGAAATGGATATCTAATACATAAGGTAGGGTTAGAATGGACAAGAGCAGGTGAACTGAGGGTCCTACATAGAAAGAATCCTTTACACAATGGTTCACAGATGAAATAATCTTTGTTAATGAGAACAGGAAGCCTACTGTGATGGCAAGGGGAGCAGCATGAGGTATGAGGCTGAGAGAGAACAGAGAGGCAGGGCGAGATTGTGCAGGACTTGTACACCAACAGGAGATTTTTCTTCCTGAACTAACAGATGGAAGAGCTTCGGAGGAGTTGTAAGTGGGCAGTAACAGCAGTTATACATTTTGATCACATGATATTGACTGAACTATGGAGACTTGAGAATGAGAAAATTGGGTAATTGACTAGAGACAGAGGTCAAGACGGACATGAAAAAGGTAGCGTTCAGGTAAGTTAGCATATCAAAAGGCACCACTGTGGTGGTGCCATTTACTGAAAAGAGCAATTACCAGAAAGTTCAAGAATTTAATTTAACTGAGTGAATAATAAGCTTTCAATAGTGACAATTATTATTGCTTTTATTACTGAAGATTAAAAACCACGGCTGCAATTGGAGGCAATGGTAACTTCCACAGACTTCAAGGGATTTTGGCCCGGTGTGTGCTTCTCACACTGTGTGCGGAGGTACTTCTGGATTTGGTAATAAAAAAGAAAAACTGAGAGGACGGAGCACCCCAACAACGGACAGGAGGCTGCGGGAGGATCAGAAATCCTGAAGTCACATCGGAATAAGAGGAAAAAAGCAGCCAACTCGGCTCGGTCCTGAGCTGCCGGCATCCACAGACCACAAACGGAGAAAAGTCCGGAGCCAGAAGCTCAGCCTGAGGTAAGCACGGGTTCGGAGAAGTGGGAATTGTTGGCAGCTGTCAGCCTCAGCCCCCGAAAAACAAACCCGCAGGTAGTGTATACTACAAATGCAACATGTGCTCCCCCTAGAAAAGGACCCAGGATTCCAAATAGAAACAGGTGCAGCAGTCTCCTCAGGCAGTGACGTCAGCAGGAGCCATTTTAAAAAGAAGGGGGGGGGGTAGAAGGCTCAAGATTGAACACTTTAAAGAAAGCTCAGAAGAGCACACCAGGGCTTTGGGGTCACCCTTAAACAGTGCCTAGGAAGAAACTGGCACAAGTGGCAGAGAGGAGAAAAGAGGGGAAAAGGCTGCTGAATCCCTGAACGGCTCAGGGGCACCTCTGCTCCGAGGGTGGAAAGCCCCACTCTGGGGGAAGGAAGCCTTATCTGAGAGAAGTGTGGACAGTCACATTAGGTTCTGCCTATTATATTAAAAGTGCAGTGAATCTTTCTTAATTTCATACATACCACTTGGCATCATTTAAGCCTAGTCACTGTTTCAGAACCGCACACAAGACATATAAATCGGTATACTACAAGGAGTTTTAAAGAAGGGGAAAAGATATATCTTAAGTGATATTCAGAATATGTTCAACATGCATTTTATTCATTCTAGAATATCTAGTAAGTATTTTGATGCATTTCATTTATATTTTGTTAATTTATTAAAGTAGGAAGAGTATCTAGTAATATTTATCTTCATGTTTTTTAAAAAACTTAAATAAGCACATCCATACAGTTTAAAAACCAGCATGTCTTTCTTACTACTTTGGCTGTTTTTTGCTTTATCTGACCTAGCCCAGTCCAGCAAGTTACCATCTACTTTCAGGTTAATATAACAAAATGTACCAGTGCTGAATCATTTGAGCATTTGCATCTATTCCATTATGCACTAAACACCTTACTTATATTAGCTTCAGAGTTTTCACTGTATGAAACCTCTCAGGATAAGATGTCTGGTTATAACCTAGAAATTCTAGGAGATTTTCCTTCACATTGTCAGTGACTAAAAGCACGGGCTTGAAAATCAGACCACGGGTTTGAGAAAAGGCCCCCACCTTCGGCTAGCTATGTAACCATTTAATTTTGTGGCACTTGAGCTTTCTGCAAAGTCTCATATGTTACTTTGGAAAAGAGGATAAGGCACACTCTATCTTAAAAAGTTGTTGTAATTATTAAATATTTTATCACATGTCAAGGCTGCAGAACAACACGGCACACAGTACCTACACCACGCTAACGGCTGTTATCTTTGTCCCCATCATCAGCATCACTTTTACCAACATTCTGAAATCTCACAACTATTCATTTTGTTTTTGAAGACTGGCAAAAGAATCTACAAATACATACTTAACTCCTGTCCTTGCATTTCCTGCCCTTCGCTTTATCGGAAGAATTAAGCTTTACTTCCCACGCAGTAGATTTTTTCCTTTAAGTTCAGTGGTTCTCAACGTTTCTTTTGCAAATAATCAAGGACTACAGCCGTACATTCCAACAACTTTCACAAGGTGTAATTTTATGATTATCTGATTTAAAAAGATTTAGCAAGAGAGGTGTTTGGGGATCTGGAGCAATGATTCCACAGCCCCCCTTAAGTCTGAGGCTCAGTTCATTAGGAATCACAACTTCAGTGAAAAAATTAGTTAGACTAAGGTGTATTTTTTTTTAAATAAAAACCCACTGGGTCACAGCTCTTCCAGCCCCTCTTACCTCACCCATGACTGCTATAGGTGTTTCTCCTGTTGCCTGAGCAACACGATGCTCTACTAAGTAGAACATGTATTCATCATAGAGCAGACGAATCAGATGAAAGGAGCCAAAGCTGGCAGCACTGCGTAAGGTTAAGTCCCGGATGACCATTGAGCTGTTTCAAGAGAAAAGACACACATGCAACCAGTGTCAGTGACAATGATTAGACTTTAACCTGTTTTTCTATTAAAAGAAGTTTGGGCCATAAAACTATATAATGATTTAATTTTATATTCAAAATTATAAATAATTTCACTATCGAAAGAAGCTGGCTCAATTCATTTAAACAGTGTTAAAGAGGTAATCATGTAGTAAGGCCTGATCCTTATTAGAACATCAAGGGAAAACACCATTTTACTACCACAGACATGTCTGCCACTTCCACTAAACTCATGAATGGAGCAGAATTTAACAAGAACAACAACAAGATTTTTGAAAGGTTGATAACTTACTTCCACTATTAAGCAACTCAAAGTGAAAACTGTACTGATGTGAGTCAGGACTCCATCATCTACAAGTCATAACAATCTTTAGAGTATATTTTGTGGGAAATATATTTAATATTTGGGCAAGACAAAGGGTGCAAAATACAAAGCGAAGTTTCCAGAGGTACCTAAGTAAACTATGGATGAGTATGTACAGAGATTCTAGAAAGTGCTGCTGGAAGACAAATTTATTAAGTGATTCCAGTTTCTTACTGATTTTCTTGAAATTAAGGTGATATTTCCTTAAACACAGGTATTACAAAATAAACTAAGAAACATTTATCTTTGATAAGTGTGAACCTTTGATTATATAATACCCCCAAAGAAATATAAGTAGCAATATAATGCTAACATAAATTCTGCTATTTTCAAAATAGAAATGAGTCCAAAACAAAAATCGTGATATTACCAAATATGGGTCCATCAATAAACATGTTTATACACTACAAAGCTTTTTAATATTTGTGCTTAGAACTAGAATATGTGAATTTGTGGATGTTTGCGTGTGCGTGCATATGTGTGTGTGTGTGTGTGTGTGTGTGAGAGTGTGTGTGTGTGTGTGTGTGTGTGTGTGTGTGTGTGTGTACTTCTCATCACTTTCATTCACTGGTCTTTTTCTAAAGATTTTTGAAATAAGCCACCAACACACCCATTATGTTATCAGGAGGAAGACAGAATCTCACAAATGTGCAACCTGATATCCCTAAGCTTTGGTTTGCAATGAAAAATCGTGAAGCACCAGGCAAATATAAAAGAAGAAGATTATACTTCATTTTCTGTTTCATTTTTGTTCAACCTGGAGGGGTATGTGCTAGTTCTGCTAGGCTGTGGGCTCGTGGCAATCTTCCTGTCTCAGCCTCCGAGTGCTGGGATTAGAGGCCTGAGCAGCCACCACTCCAGTTTATGTGGTGCTAGGGAGTTGATCAAACTTAGGTACCAAGCACTTTAACCGCTGAGTCATTCCTCTAGCCCCACTATGCCCTTTTGAATAAAATGATGAAATCTCATGCCATCCTGCTCTTAGACACCTAGGCTACAACTCATCCCTTTGTCCAGGGTGTCCATGCTACCTACCTGTTAGTTTCTTAGTATCTGACTCAGCTATTAGATCTACTGTCAAATTATACAGCATGCACACAAGGAAACTTTATTTTCCTTAAATGGCTTCAAAGAGCAAGAATAGCGATGCTGGAAATGGGATATGCCAAAGAAAAGTTATAAAGTGTTTTAAGTGAAAAGGTGAAATTGTTTGACTGAAAGAAAATAATATTGTATTCTGAGATTGTTCAGGTTTACGTAAGAACAGAACCATCTCTGAAATTTGAAGAAGGAAAAAGAAAAATCATTGCTAATTTTGCTGTCACACCTCAAATTATAAAAGTTATGGCCATAGTTCATGATGACTGCTTAGGAAGATGGACAAGGCATTATATTTTAGGGTTCAATACTATATTAGGTTTAAGCAAGCATGAGTTTATCTTAGAGTTTTATCTCTTAAGTCTTAGAGTTTATCTCTAACAGATAAGGTGGGACTACTATGCTACTGTTAAGGAAACTACTCAGTATTAACCTGTTATAAATATTACTATATTTACTAAATATTCATAAATAGTTCTGGATAATTCTTTACTATTAAGTAACTTAAACAAAGTATAATGTGTGAGATGTAATAGAGTAATGTTAATAATTAAAAATAATAATTTCTTAGAATCAATCATGTGGCTTGATGGACTTTAGTCAGTGAAAAATTAAAAACAGATAACTATGTGCAAAAATGTGAAAAATCTGATATTTGTTCTAATTTGTTTTTCCTTAAGTTCAGAGACACATTCACCAAGCAAAATTGCAAATATAATATAAAAATATAACAATGTAATAACTATTTGAGATCAAAGATTTTTCCTTTAGAAAAAATCTTTAAGAGCAGAGACTTTTATTTAAACAAAAGAAAAACAACAGTAAATACGATAAAATTTTACATTACATATTTGTCCATACTAACATAAACCAGAAGACAATAACTTCCAACTATCACAAGAATAGAATATTATTTCTTAGCCATATCCATTTTGTTGAAGAAAGACAGTATTTAAAAGATAGCCAAGAGAAGGCAGAAGTCTAAAAGCACATAAAAATAAGGCTGATTTTATTTAAAATTTTAAAATGGAAATTAAAGTAAGACACTACACATTGCCTTTCACTCTATAAGGACTTAAAGAACTAGCATTAGAAATGGTTTGAGAAAAAGGAAACACCACAAGCATAAATTCAAAAGACTTTGATAGAGGGGAATTTGATAATATTTGTCACAATTTTAAATGTCAAATCCATTGACTTAGTAATTATAATTCTAGAAAGTTATATAAATGAGCCAAATTAGTTCAGCACCTTCACACTGAGCTACATACCCAACCCTCTTCTTTTTATTTTAGATTTTTACACAGGATCTCACTAAGCCACTAAGTTGCTCAGGCCAGGCTCACAGTTCCAGTCCTCCTGCCTCAATTTTGAGGCTGTGCCTACATTAGTGAGAAAAGCAAAGACCAGTAGAACATTGATTAAAGAAATTATGGGTCATTTGTATACTGAATTATATGCAGTAAGAAAAATAAGGTATACAGTTGCCAGGATGGAAATGTGTCTGTCATATAATATCAAGTTAAAGCATCAAAATTTGCATCTGCTTACAAAATTATCCATTACACTGTTAAAAAATCCAACCTCTAATTAAATGAGATTATCTGATACTTTATTAGCACTGAGATGGGAAGACACGCCATTAAAATACTAGTCCCTTCAAAGCATTCACATTCTTTTACAGAAGATTAATCTTAAGACATACATACAACAAAAAATAACATGAATAACAACAAAAATAACATGAATTTTAAAAATTTTATCAGAATGCCAAAATCATCAAAATGTAGTGTAAAAGTCTGAAAATTAAAAATTACAGAAGTCTCTGCCTCATTTATAGAAAGTGATATTGTCCTACTGTTTTAGTTGCCTATGGCCATCTACTCTTAAATTATGAAATGTAAAATTCTAGAAATAAATATTCATATGCTTAAAATGTACTAATCTTAGTAGTATGATGAAATCTTATACACTCCTATTCTTTCCTGTCCAAGAAGTGGGTCATCTTGTTGTTTACTATATCCGTGCTGTACGTGCTCCCCACCGGTTACTTCCTTAGTAGCTGTGTGGTCCTCCAGATCACCTACCACCATGATAGGACGCTGGTGTTCAGGGGAGCCTCCTGCAGTCCCTGACGCTGTGTGACATCATCACATTCCCACTGCTCGTCTCCTTTCATTTCCTCAAGTAGGCACTGCATCATCTCACATCATTACAAGTGTGAGCACAAGCAGAGTAAGACTGAGGGAGCCTAGTCACATAGCTTTTCTCACACATTTTCATAATTGTTTATTTCCGTTATTGTTGCTAATTTCTTATTGTGTCTAATTTATAAATTAAGCAACTATATTTTAGGTTTGTATGTATAAAAACTCAAAGTACATGCATGTTGTGTGTATAGTCATAGTTGTAGTTATGTATATAACTTAATCCTATCTATTTTTCAGGCACCCCCTGCAGTCCAGGAGGATACTGTACATTTAATGGGGAGGATATTGTATGTTTCTTGTCTAATGACAAGAAGTGTTCAACATGAGATAATGCTTAAGGGAGAATATACGTAATAGTATTTGATAAATGACTGAACCCCAATTTTATTTAGTCCTAATTTTACCAGTAGGTTTCTTCTTCTGGATAGTAAAGCTAGACTAGCAAAGGTTTTTAGTTTATTCTTTTTAGTGTTATTGTATTTCCCAGATTTCTCTAAATTGAGCACATTCTACTTTCACAGTAAAATATTTGTATTGAAATATTACATTCGCTATGTTGTAGAAAATACTATTTCAGTTGAAGACCAGTAAATTTTTAAGGACAACTATCATAGATATAAACTAAAATAGTTCTGCATTCATAAATTCAAAATTTATAGCTTTATATTTCTTTTAAAATACAGCAATACTGAAATACTACTGTAAATGACTAAGGAAAATGTTGTAAGGGATTTTCTGTTATCGTTATGGACATGCATACCTATTCATTCAATATATAGTTAATTGTGTTCCTTTGTACCTAGGTCTTGATTTAGAACAAGGCAAAGTTTTGGTTGTAACAGAGTTCATACACTGTTCGGGGAGGAAATCAATAAATACACAAATAGATAGAAAATATAAAGTTAGATAGTCATAATTCCTGCAAATCAGGGTTAGTGACTGAAGAGTGATGGGGACAGACTTCTTACGTTGTCAGAAACAGTTTTTCTTGAGGAGGGGTATTTGAGTGAAAACAGAAGTGAAGTGAGGAAAGCATCCATACAAACCATATGCCTAGCAGAAAGAAGAGTCCACTCAGAGGCCCTGAGGCAGAGCGGTGGTATGGCCACAGAAAATCCAGGAGGAACGTGTGATCCAAGGACAGTGTACAAATAGAACACGATGTGACAGGGTTTGGAGGTCACGAGTAGGTAGGACATGTCTTATAGACTATGATAAGTCCTTTCCACTTCATTAAGGATATGGTGTGATCTTTTGAACAGTTAGGCAATCTTTTTTTTTAACACAAAAATATACATGAAATACTAAATTCTCTTGGAAATTAAATAAATCTACTACCTTTAAATTATAATTCCTGTTTATACTAATAAACATGCTATAAAATTATCATCATATGTTTAGAATAAAGAATCAGTTGAATTACATCACTGATGATATTTCTACTTTATTTCTGGAATAGAGCCTCTGCCCTATTTACCAAGTACCAAATGACACTATTAGCAGTTTAATTGGAACTGTGTTGTCCAATTCTAACTATTGCTAATATATACTGCAAATCAACTCTATTGAATTCCATGTTGCTAAATTACCATGAATTCAACTCCTTTTAAAATCAGAGTTGCAAACGTTAATTATTTTATAATGGACAAGAAATACCTTTGTGTATTTACTCTGATAATTCATGATGTGAAAATTGAAACATATATTTTGACACATGAAACTCAATCCCCCTGCTTCAATGCATATTTGAAGATGCAAATCTTCCAATCCTCTCTTCCTAGGAGAGAGCTGAGGACACACACACACTGGTGACCTCCATGTGAACTTTCTTTTGGGAACAGTGATAACAGTCGATTCAAAAAGCATTTTGGGGGAAGACATGAACATTGTCAAGTTGCAGGCAAATTGGGTTCTCAGTTCTTTTTTTTTCAAGACACAGTATCAAAGCTATGAATTTTGTCTTTTATTTTTATTTTGCAGCATTAGAGATTAAACTCTGGGCCTTCAACATACTAGGCAAGCCGTTTACCAGTGAGCTGCACCCTTGCCTGAATTTTGGTCTTTAAACAACGAAATATTTGGATGACTTTCCTGGTAGCTCTGAGGAATCTTCTCTTCTATTATCCACAAAATACACAAACTGAAAAAGAGGCCAAATAACTTCTCTCTTTCACAAAAGAAAAGCAGTGTTTGATTTTCTATTCTCTAGAGAGTCGGTGTTAGCCCTACAAAGCCAGGTTAGGCAAGGTGGGATTCCCCTTGGGAGCAGAGTGTGTTTGTAGCAATATATCAACTACCTCTAGCATGATTCTTGATTAGTTCGCTTATATATATATATATGAGTATGTGTGTGTGTGTGTGTGTGTAAATGCTAACATGTCCATATATCTATATCTATAAATCTATATATATATATATATATATATATATATATATATATATATACATACCTATTTATATATATATATATATACACAAATTTTTAGAAGTTATAAGATTAAGTATCTAATATCAGAACATTAAGGATTTATATATGACTGCCAAACTTATAATGGAATTTATAAATTCACAGATTTTTTGACATTTACAACATCTAAACAACTTTTAAGTTGTTTTAATTCTCCTTCTCTGGTACTTATGAATGCAGTTTTTATTCCTTAATATGTTCTCATGCCTCAGTAAAAAAACAGTTCAGATATTAAAGGATCTTAAGTTTCTAACCTATGGACTTAGCCTATCTGCAGGAGGTATACATCTGTCTGAATGTGCCTTTCCTCTGTGGCCCTGTACTGTAATGTATACCTTCAAGTTTTGTTGAAATGCAAACAATAACCATCACAATATCTAATAATAACAAGTCAGTTATTCCCAACTCAGGGAGGACAGAGGGCAGGGAAGTAGTGATCTACTTGGTTTGTAGATCTACAGAGAACAAGAAAAACAAGTAAGTTATTTTCTCTCATTGCAAGATACCTGCAAAAGGACTCTATGGAGATGAAGGCTCTGGAGTGTACTTCTAAAATGGTATCAACTAAATCTAGAAAAAAAAAATCCACAGGAAGGAGTAAATGTATGTAACACAGAAGAGAATACAAAGGAAAAAAGATAAACCTAGCCGCTTCTGATTGCAAGGAATGAACTCTACCTTTGGTCATGGGAGTTCTGGAAGAGCCAGTCAGTGTTACCACTGCCTCTTTGCTTATTTATGAAGAACATGTACCATGTATATTGTTTTCAGAGAAAAAAATTATGAATAAAATAGCGACACCTGAGCAAATGGGAAAATCATCTGAAATTCTCATAAGAAATGTTTTCAACATAAAATTTTGAATTGTACTAATATTACTGTTATTGGCCAACTGAAGGTCAATTTTTAAGGGTCTTTTTTGCTTACCACAAACCCAAAGCAAGGAGGCCACGTGTCGTGGTAAATACAAATTTGTTTACTCAAAGCCAGCTTTGGGAGAAATGGTGAGAATAATTCTCCAGAAATTGTCTCTCTTTTAACTGCTATGGTGTACCAGAGATTTTTTTATAGATACATGGGCTAGGGGAAAGGGCGAATTACAGATCTAAGTTCAGAAATACATTTTATTCTACCACTGGCTAGTAAATTTTCTGATTGCTGACATGTGCATAGTGTTGTGCCGGGGATTCCTCTGTTGTCCTCTTTTCTCCTTCCCTCCAGGCCCAGAGCCTGCTCTAGAGGGAAGGAGAAGTCTTTAATCTCAAATGAAACTGCTTTTCTATTTTCCAGATACTTCTAATTTTCTTTTTTGGTTGTCCTTTTTTCCCTGAAGGTCCATATCCTGCTTCTGAGTGAGGGTGATGGGTGGTACACCTCTGTAAAAATGCTAACCTGCTCTTAACGCTACTACTTTTCCATATCCAATTTTGAGAATACTTTCCATGTCTTCTCTATATAATGACAGAAAAACTTATATTTCTTGTCAACAGGTCTTTCATTAACACCCAGATCCGAAACTAGACCTGTTTACACTGAAGCCTACTGATGTCAGGCAACAACACCTTCTTAAATCACCTACCAACACATAAGAGGTAGGCGTGTGCAGCTTATACCATTACAGAAACAAGCAGGAAAAGAGCACTGTATTTGACTTCAGGCTAGCCACTAGAAAGCTATTTCCAAGATTTAAGAATAATTTAACTCTCACTTCAAGATATGTAATGGAACTACACCTCTCAGTTTAAGATATAAGAACTGGACTGAATTAGTCAAGAAAGAAAAGAGTCATAGTAAAAATCAAAGCAACTACTATCAAAATTATAAGAGCTCTTGTTCTATCTTTATAAATTTGGCCAAGAGAGGGTGGGAATTCTATTGTCTGGGTTTACTGGGTTTATAAGTAATATTGGTTCCTAATTTCTGATACATACCTGTATACCTTTCCTTCCTCACAACTAGCTCTGGATTTATCAATGATGACAAATGATATAATGGTGTAAGAAAAGCCATAGGAGGGTAAATTTATGCTTATTACCTCCTGCTATACAGATGCCTGCACAGGACCAGAACTAGGGACTGCCTAGGTCACTATGCATGAGTCCCAAGCCAATGGGCCCACTTTTACCTAAAGAAGGAAAAACATGAACTCTTAGCACATAACAAATTCCAGGGTTAAAAATATAACTTATCTAACTGATCTTATGAAATAGAAATTCATCTTTCAATTCTATCCTACATCTATACCACACAAATGCTGCCTAACACCTGTTAAGATACTGTTTCACACTCATGGTGGGGTTATGCTCAGTAGCTCATCTCACCCTTTGCTCTCACATGTGGAATCAGAAAGCCCTCTTCCTTTAGAAGCTCTTTTGCCTCTATGGCTACAGACGAAAACCAAATAAAACCAGACATTTTTATCTACATTATTTTAGTGAAAATGTGATTCATATTTTTAATAAGCCATTGTACTATTTACTGGACAATGGTATGTATTAGATTCAGCAGGACAGCTTTTTTGAAAACAAAACAAAAAACCTCAGTTCTGATGATCTCCATTCTTATTTGCTATCTCCTAATCACTAGGATTTTGATGTAGTAGGCTTAGTGAGACCTCTAGAATTAATTTCTTTCTTAACAATTTTGATTTCTGATATACACCCAGATTTGGAAACAGGTGTAATTGACAATACTAAGAAATTAACTAGCTGATTCTATGTGTGCATCAGAATCACCTGGCAGACTTTAAATGCAAACTGCTGGATATTCACTGGACAGATTCTGACTCAGGTAGGTCTAGGGAAGGACCTAAAGATCTGCATTTCTGACATGTTTGCAAGATGGAGTGATGCTACCGGTCCAGGGTCCACAGTTTAAGACTCACTCAACAGGAAAATAGAAAAGAGGTGTCCGGGCTGGGGTTGCTCAATGGTAGAGTGATTGCCGAGTATGCAGAAGCTCTGAGTTCAAGCCCCAATATTGCAAAATGAACATGAAATGAACAAAAACACAAAAAACCCAAAATGATCGAAATGAACAACAGAAAACGTGCCTTGAGAAAAAGTACTATTAATGCCTCAAAAGCAATAAAGCCTAAGGAACATGTTGTAAGAGGTAGGACTGTATCTCCTTTCTGACTCCTAGACAGCAATCTCAGATGGTCTTCTCTGAGAATGTCTACGTCTTCAAGTGAGAAAATTTCCCTCATAGCAGAAAGTTTCTTTCCATTAGTTTCCCAGTTCATTCCCACGACATGGTAATCACTGAATTGGGCTGAATATACAACAGAAAATTTCTCCGTTTTCTGAGAAGCACAGCTCATACATACACATCTACAGGATATGGAGAAAACCTGACCAACACTGAGGTGATACCTGTAGAAAGACCACTTCAGCAGAAACTGCCTGGCAGCTTTAGGGAAACTGGGTCTTCCTTCGTAGGGCTTCAGGGCCTGCATCATCACGTTGTCCAGCCACGCTGCCCACTGCTCCAGGGTGCTCTGCTGCTGCAGTGTCATTTTGAAGTCCATTTCTAGTCTCTGCACCATGCTGTCATCACACTGGCACACCCAGGACGCCTGCTCCTGGGCCAGCACACGGGGCAAAGGAAAGGCTCAACTCAGAATCTTTAGATTGAATGTCAGCATGCAGACCAGAAGCACAAAGGGGAGTTAGAACACAAACTGCCCTTGCTGCAGGGTGTTCAATGGCATCAAGGACTTGAAGGTCAGGAATTAGGGAAACCTGGGGCTCAGGCCTATAACCCCAGTACCCTGGGTAAAAAAGGCAGGAGGATTGCCTGTACAAGCCAGCCTGGGCAACTCTGCAAGACCCTTGCTGGATTTCCAGTATTGTAAAAAAAAAAAAAAAAAAAAAAAAAACAAGTAACAATGACAACAACAAAAAGCCGCCACACCTGTCTGAGCTTTAAGAGTTCAGTATTTCTCTTCGATTATTCTGGTACTTGAAAAAGTGATGCAACACACAGGCATGACTTAGTTTTTCTACACTAGCTCATCTGTAAGACACTAGAATACCTGATTACTAACAACAGAAAAGTCAAAGCCTAAATCTATAATATGCAAGATTTTCATCTCATTCCTTTCATACTACCCTCAAAAGTTCTTTTTCCCCATCAGAAAGAAAAGAAAAAAACATTTTAAATCAATTCATCTGAGAAAATGTGTGTTACTTTAGATGGATACATAGATTCGGCTGGCCCAAAGTGGTCCCTCAAGATTAAAACAAAACCAAGCACCGAATGGTGGATGCTAGGCAGAAACATATGCAGTGTGAGCTTATGGGTTGGGAGCAAAAATCTCAAGGGTTATCAAGGCACAGCTCTGCATGCAAATTAATTCATAGTACTGAAAACAACATCAACAAAAACTCCCGGAGAATGCAGGCATGCTACCTGCCAAGAAATCCGATTATTAAAATTTTCCTTCTGGTTCTGGTAGGGAAGTTTTATGTTTAGTAAGAGTAATGAAAATAGGAAATTTCAAAGTCAGTTTTCAGTGCTTGCCTTAAGTTTTATAATGTTCCCAGTGCTATGCTATATTTTAAGATTAGAAGTAAAAAAAAAATCTATTCTCTCTGGGTCAAAATATAATTATTTGGTGATATGATATTTGACTGACAGACGGAAGACTGATTTTAATCTAGGTCCTGAATCAACCAAACTCACCTCAAGCAATAATTTGATCTATATGGGTCTGAGATTTCCTTAGCAAAAAATCAGAAAGAACAAATTTAACCAAGATTTTAAAGTTGGATCATTATTCTTAAATATATTTTTAAAGAAGAACTTCTTTGAAAGGGTGTCTGTAAATCTTAAATTTACATGCAAAACACTGTGAATACATCTGTATTTTTTTGAACAATGTATACAGTTTTCATTCTATTTTGGAGAAGAAGTTCATAAAAATCAGCAAATTTAACTAATAAATTACTAATTTACTTTTAGCTCTAGGATCTTACTTGATCCCACAGATTTTATAGGGTTATTTCTACCAAGAAGTATTTCAAGTGAAAAAAAGCCATAAAGTCAATTAATTTTATTTCCCCAAGGAAATTTGAAGATTCATCCATATTTCAGTTTACTCTGAACTAATTGTACCATTCACTAGCCTTTTCTAATTAACCACAAATTTTTTCATATGTTACCTCTTGAATACCACTTTTAAATTATTTAAGTACAATAAAATATGACTATAAAACTAAAAATGCAAATAAAAATATTAAGAATATATAAAATATAGCTAAGATAACAAAACTAAGATATTTAAAAATGCTGTAATGCATCTTTTAGTGTGCAGTGTAAAATGACTCCAAGAAATTCACATCAAATTAAGAGTTCATGAGGGAAAATTCTGAAATATCAAGAAAATTATAGGAAGAGATTATGTTTTGATTTGTCTTTTAATTAATGTCCATGCATATTTTCTTTGTGATTAAAAATGTAACAGTTACCATCTTAACTAGTACAGTGGTGTTAACTATATGTACTTTGCTATACAACAGAGCTCTTGAGTGTTTTTATCTGGTAAAACTGAATGTTATACCTATTGCAGGGGAGGTGTTTTTTTGTTTAGGTATTGATAATAAGGAAGATGAATTTACTGAAATCCATGAAAGAATTCCATTTCCTTCCATAGATTCAAATTCACTATTGGGAATTAGTTTTTGCCAAGAGATAATGGTGACCTAAAATCCAATTTAGAGAAATAAAAACTTCATCACAATTGTATGGCTTTTCAAACTATTACAATTAATTTTACTGTTGTATAGATTGAATACACATTAACAAGGGAGTATATTTGTTAGGATTTGAATCTGAAGTGTCCCGAAAGCTTCACGTATTTGGTTGTTGTGGAATACCTACGGAACCATGAGCTGTTAAGAGTTGGTGGTGGAGTGGGGTTTGTTCAGAAGGGACAGAACACTGAAACTTGACCCAGGAGGGGAAGATCTCTGGGACACAACCTGGAAGAACATATGCTATTTTCCCCTTTCCTTGCTCACTCGGCTGTCTGCCACACAATGAAGAGCTTTTCCTCCTTCTGGGTCTCTGCCATGTGCCTCCACCATTGCCAACCACTCATAAATGGACTGAGATCTTCTGAAACTGTGAGCTAAAATAAATCTTCCTCTCTTAAATTGTGGATGTTGCCCTGTGTCCTAGCAACACTTTAAGTAACAAAAGATACTTGCGCAATGGATTTCAAAATATTCTCTTGTGAAAG
The DNA here is from genome assembly GCA_004027205.1 of Ctenodactylus gundi. NCBI lineage: Eukaryota > Metazoa > Chordata > Mammalia > Rodentia > Ctenodactylidae > Ctenodactylus > Ctenodactylus gundi. Next base: position 34,656 of record PVKB01004720.1, read on the forward strand.
GTATTATGATACTTCAATTTTATAATTGAAAAAGCTAAGGATGAAGATTTAAAGATGTTTCTAATTTACATAAAAACTATATGCAAAATAATATCCATGAACTTCAAAATCAGAATGCCTCTTTAAAAAGAAAACCACAATTTCATGCAATAATTTGAGATCAGCTTACTCAAACCTATTTAGCCCAAATTGTAGGTTGAAAAACTACTTATTTACATACAAAAATCAGAGAATACCATTATAATGCTATAAATTAAGTAAGGGAAAAACCCAATTATGTTGTAATAAAAATTATATTGAGTGCAAGATAAAAAGATTTAACTAGGAGAGAATGACCTAGTAAAAAGTAGTTTACAGATAACCTGAAAGGAACTTTCAAGTTCTTCAGATGTTATAACATTGACACTCAAACATGTAATTTCCTTGTTTCAAACTAGTCTCCTTGTTATAGGAGAATGCTCTTATATTTGTGTGTGCTACTGAGTTTAATCTTACAAGAGGCAGAGACAATTTCCAAATAAACAGGAGAAGGATGGTGGAATGGAACACAGGGACCTTGCAGAATCCTGGCACAGTCACAAAAAGGAAAGAAGTAAGTAAGAACGAGCAAGAGCACTGAAGATAAAATAAAACACCTCAAAATAATGAACAATAGTAAATATATAGTAAATGAACAATAGTAAAATGAACAAAGGTGTGAGAAGTGAAATGCTGAATGAAATAGAGGTTCTTCACTGCGCTCACGTGCAGAGGCGTTCCCAGGGTGCTATTAGTAACCATGGAAGAACTTACTTGCACAAATACTTCAGAGGATCACAGACATTCAAATACGCTTATGAAAATAATGCTAACATAACATTTAAACCTGTCTTGGATATTATTAGAAATCATGCTTAAAAGTAATTATTAAAAGAAATCCAAGACATTTTCAGTGTTGGAAGCTTAAAAATTTCAAGCCTCAGAACAATTTAGATTATAGATTTTGTACTACAGATACTCAAAGTGGTAAAGTCTATTTAAATATTCCAAACTCTGAAACACTCCAAAATATAAAACACTTCTTCTCCAATGCATTTCGATTAAGAATAAACCTGTTCATGTGTGGATATATTTTCATTATTTATGTGTATATAATAAGGAGCAAAATTGTTAAGTAATATGGTAATTCTCTAACCTACTCTGCAATCTCTCATAATGCATTGTGCTTCCTTCTAGAACTACGTATGTTAACCAACTTTAATCACAAAGTACTGGTGCAGTAAAGTCATATCTTGGCAAAACCTCCCTTTCACAACATTGTAAATATAGATGCGGCTTTGAAAGCAAACTTGATAATCTAATATAGAAGAAAAAATTGGGCATTAAAGACACATTTTACAAGAAAACAGAGTACCTGGACATTGGCAAAGTCGACCCTGTTGAGGTCATTGAGCATCTGGTTGATTTGGGAAGTGTTCTGAAGGACCGCACGAGCCGCCTGGGCCAAGTGATTGAGTGATGTGTATCTCCGCAGAGTCTGGGCAAAGGCACTTACAGCGGCAACCTGTAAAGAAATCCAAATAAGCTGGGATTTGTTTTTATTCCACTAGAATAGAGCACTGCAATCTTCAAATCTTTTTCATCTTGCCAAATTTAAATGCTTCCCTTTGACACTTATTTCAAATTCATTTGGTGAGAGAGTTTATGTGTAAATTATAGCATTTAAATCTCTTAAACCAAGAATTATTTTCCCTTTGAGTATATTGAGATCAAGAATAAAACAAACTCCCACATTCCTCAGCATCTGAGTGCAGCATTAATTAAGCCAGTCTTACAAGTAACCACTCAACCACAGAAATGACTTTGTCTAGAGAAGAAAAAAAAGGCTGGTTTGATATTTTTTCCACTCTTTTTAGGATAGTCAATTAGAAACCAAGCATATATAATTTTTCTGTTTATCTGAAAAACCAAAACCACTTTTTAAATTGGATGGAAAAATATTTTTCAGAGCACCACCACTCAGATTTACTCTTACAGCGTTTTTAACAACCCAGGTGACTCTGAGAAGAAATGAGCGAACTCATAGCTTTTTATTAGTTAACACATTTATTAAAGACAAGCAATTATAATTTTTTTTATCCAGAGCTTGAGTTCCTCCCCCATTTTATGACCATACATATGCAATACACAATGTTTACACTGAACTTAAGAATTTTGTGCGCACATATGTCCATCAACTAACTTCCTATTCCCTCCCTCCCCCTCTCCCTTTTCACCCCCAGCATCCTTCCTCCTCCCCTCTGACTCCCAACATCTCTCACATTTGACTCTATTGTTTATTTGTACCCTGGGTTTGTCATTTCACAGAAACCATGAGATATTTAATTTTCTGAGTCTCATTCACCTCACTAATCATAATGGTCTCAAGTTGTATCCATTTACTCAAATCTGTCTTTATGGTAGAGAAGTACTCTTTAAGAGCGTTAGCCAGGAACTTTTCATTTACTTGTCAGAAGTGACTTTCCATTCTTTTCAATCAATTCTGTGCCCAGAAAACCTTACATGAATGGACTACAAAACTACACAAATATCCTCCCTTGCTCTCTGGATCCCAGTTGGGTTTGACTAGTGTTGGGCCCTGGGTCAGAGACTGGAGGATGGGAAGACATATCAATCAGAGTGCTTACTCCCCATAACCTCAGCTCTCTTTCTCTTCAAATAGGACATGCTTTTCTTTTCTGAGGCCACCACAGGACTTGGGGAGAGAAGGGATTTCCTCATACCACGGCTTTCACACTTTTCTCCTTCAGCACAGAGGTGCTCAGACTTCCCACCACTGCTAACCCAAGATTCTTAACCTTTGGGCCTTGGTTTTATCAACCTCATTCACAGCTTTGGAAATAACTCCTAAGCTCTCTTCAGTAATCATCTCATCCCTTGGATCTAGAATTTGTTTTTTTGCTGGGATCTTGAATAGTTTATGGTAAAATATCAAAGTTAATACAAAAGTCTAGGTAAATGTTTAATTCTTGTGATTTCATAAAATGTGGCTACCCTTACTATATTGACAACACAGATCGAGAGTAATAATTTCTATAGCAATAAATCACTGCCTTTTATACATTTATAAATCGAAAGCTTTATTGTAATCCTAAGACAAAGCAGATAAAACTGGAAGATACCTGCATTCCTAAAGAGACTCATCAGTTACAAAAACTTTAATCTATCAACTTTTTTCTCCAACTGGCAGAAAACATAGATTGTTGGACTCTGTAATGAATACCATTGACTAACGGCCATAGATCTGACTTCTGGTACCAAAATTTGGACAAAACACAGAGTAAGTCCAATCATTCCATGTGAATATGTTCACATAGTAAAATAAAATAACAGAACATGACCAGTAGGGGACAATGTAGAAACTCGAATTCATAATTGCATCTATACAGAATATATAAATATAATATTCTAAAGACAGATAAGGTCTTTAGAATATTCATATGTCTACCTGTGTACGATATCCTACATTTTGGACACACACTGACCAATTATTAGGTAACTGTTTATTTGAAGAGAGATGTTTTCCTAAACACAAAAAATAAAGGCATAAAGTGTACCTTGGTTTGTATCATTCTCTGTGGAATATTGTTCATGGCATTGGAAAGCCAACCTTCAAGGCTCTTTGCAAAATTGCGAATGGCTTGAGTCAAGGCACCTAAATGATAAAGAAAAAAAAAAGGTGGAACAAAACAGAGGGGTCTTTATTTTAGGTTAAGCCAAAATGCACACACAACACCTGATGCAACACAGAACAGAATTCACAGGTTATCGCTGATGAAGCTCATCATCGTTCCTAACTCCTTAGAACATCCAATAGTTAGTGTTTGGGCTTTTCCTTCTAAAGCTATGTTCTTTCCAGATTCTTTCGACACATTGGGAGATGAAAGTGTTAAAACATTTCTGTTTATAGCAACATATACCAGTTGTGAATATGTTCATAGAATTTTCTATCTAGGATAAAGTATTCTTTTCATTAATAATTTTATGCTCAAAGACTAAGTATTTTCTTCAGAAATTCTTCATTTTTTGTTCTTTACATGCTCTTGGCTTATTTTCATACCTTTGGTTATAGTTTTACTCTTCTCTATATATCTATTATATATCTATTATATATCTATTTACACTAGAACCCATGAGTTGGAATATTTAAACCTTATTGAAAAGTAAGGTAAATTTTAAAATGATCTTATTTCAAAACTTTGTATAACTATTTCCCTCTTCATTTCATAAGTAAAGATAACAGATCAGTGTAATAAAGTTGCTATCACTAATGTTAAGATGCTGCTAAAATATGGTTTTATTTTAGTTTCTTACATATTTGTTGAAGCTTGAAATAGTGTTAAGTGTCATGATAAAAAATTTTATCATGGTCATAAAGTTATCAGAAGCATCTTCAGTTATCATCAAAGTGCTTTATAATAAGTGAATTGCTTAGTGAAATTACTCAATGAATCATTCAAACAATAGTATTTTACTTCTTTTGTATCCATAGCTCCATATTGTAGGGAGTAGTTTCAGACATTTAATAAGTAAGTAAATATCCACAACATAAAATTAATCTCACTAGGTTCACTACCATATGGTAGATATCAAAATCTATGCATTCTAATAAGAGAAACAAATAAGTTACAATTTTGGCCAACTGCTCCCAAGCATATTAATGTTCATGATAGGATCAATTTATTGTTTTTTCTGTGCTCAAGTGAGTGTGAAATGTATACTCCTTTTGTTAAAAAAAAAGCTTTAGAAATTTAGCTTACCCAAGATATGTGTAAAGGATATAAATTTACTACTCCAATAAAAAGTACAATTCCATGTAAATGTAAGTATATATCTACTACAGCTACACTTAAAAGATTTATTTAACTGGTGAAATAAGAGACCAAAATGGTCCAAATGTTGGATAGGAAGGACCGTTGAGAAGTGTGGACTCTTAATCACAATAACTGGACATGCTGGATTGGAAGTTTCTTGAGAACTAATTTTTGAAATCTGCAGAGCTCCCCACATTAGCCAAGAAAATAAGGAAAAATAAAAGAAAAATATCCTTCTGTTGTGTTATGTCCCAGAACCATGGAGTGCAGGCATGAATGGAAATGAAAAAAGTGAAAAATTTAACACTTTCCAAAACTCAGTAAGATTTTGTTCAAGATCCAATTTGGCAGTCTGTATTTTTTGATTTTCCTATAGTGAAAATATAATAATTATTTAATCATAAATAGGGCCCTTATTTTATCTAGACATCATGATACAAAGAATATTGTGAAATAAAAAGATGTTTTATGTAATTAAATAACTGAGTTTTTTCATTTTTTATATTAAATGACATTCTGCGCCACTTTTATTTATACTTATTTTTTTTTTCTTCTGGGTCTGAGCCTATACTTATAAACATGGTAGCAGTTGAATTCTTTTATAAAACCTTACACCTAATTTTTTTTCATTTTCATATATATGTATTTTAGAATATAGTAGTTTTAAGCTGCTTCTAAATTAGTGTGTTGTGCAGGCTTTTTTTTGGCTAAAAAAAGAAATCCCATCTGGACAGAAAATGGTACAGTGAAGTACTAGTTGCCAATAAAATACAATTTTTAGAAATAAAATTAAGTTTTCTCTCTCCATAGGAATTTATGCAATATCAAAATTGTGCAGATGGGTCCTAACAACTTTTCAAAAACTCATAAATTGATGGTTTAAAATTTAAAACCTATTGCTAAGCTCAACTTGTTGAAGATTAGTATTAAAATGCAAACAACCAGAAGATAGTTATCTAAATTGTATTTCAAGCTTCATTTTGTTAAGTTTCATTGTAGAATGAGAATTAAATTTCCAAATTTTCTTGGTAAGGTAGTACATTAATACATCTTATAATTTCGAAACAACAAAACCTTTCAGTGTTCTGCTGAATATAGGGACATACCTCTTGAAGGAATTATTTTTCAAATCAAAATTTACAAAAGACAGGTCACGTGTATTGTGTACTTAAAATTTTGAAGCTTTAAGTCAGATATAAAATAGAGAATGTTAAGTGTTATGATGTTAACACAGAAGCGAAAAAACTGCAGAACTTCCTAATGAATATTGATGTTGTTGATTTGCCTCAAAAAAGAAAGCAGTCCCGAACATCCCTTCTGTGTCTCCTGAGAGAAACTGCACACGCAAGGGGAGATGTCACAGGCTAATGAGTTATCCGAGGAAGCTTCTTGCAAATGTCTCCAGAGATTATCACTGAGACCACAGGGAGCAGGAAAGAACTAAGGAAATCAGATTCTGGAACATAAACCAGGGGGAATTTACACTGTGAAATTTTCCACACCAACATCACTTTTCATCAATCTTTAGTCAGGAATCCTTGTGCACATATAGTAGAACACATGGGCAACGTAAAATTGTGCGATGATGTCAGTAAGATCACTTTTTTAATGAATAAGTTAAAAAATTAAATTTATGTGTGTGTTCATGGATATCATATGTAAATACACCTAAGAGTCTACTTTAAAGTGGTGTGGAACACTGGGGTTGGAGAATGGCACAGCAGCTAAAGCATAAGGACCTCAGTTCAATTTTCCAGCACCACACAAATCAGGAGTGGTGCTGCATGCATGTAATCCCAGCACTTAGGAAGCTGAGGCAGGAGGATTGCTGTGATTCCAAGACTAGTCTAGGGTACGTAGTTAATTTCAGGATCAGCCTGGGCTACAGAGCAAAATCCTGTCATACACACACAAAACAACAACAACAAAAACTGTGGTTGGGAATGTAAGAAAGAATTCATACTTCCTACTTTGTTTAACACATTTAGAATTTTTAAAAAACACAGTATAAACACACAAATGTTGACATATTCCATGTTCTTATAATAAGTCCTACTTACAGATTTTTCTACAATAATTTAAACATCTGTGAACAGTGTACCTAAAGTACATAGTTGCCATTTTCACAAACTATAAGATTGCTTTCTCTTTCTTAATGTCAGTGTAGGGTAGAAATTATCCCATTTCTTTAAAAGTTAAGGTCACTAGTGTGTGCTTATATAGATGTAGGCGTAATATAGTTTCAACTGCTTCTAACAGTATCTTATACTTGCAGAAAACAACTTTGTTTGTTACAAGATAGTTTAAAAAATACTATCACTTAAAAAGGTAATCTCAGCTATCTATGAAATTCCCATTTGCTTCATGGTGGATACATTGCTTGTGTAGTTACAAGAATTTTTCTCTCAAAGTGGCAGTTAACCATTACTGTTAATGGAAACTAAATTTGATGTTCTTAACAGGATGTAGGTGACAAAGTAAATGCTTTTTATGAAGGAATTTAACTTCACTAGAAATCAAGATGAATTCATTTCAAATCAAAAGTAACCATGAAAAGAGCTGGCCTGCATTTACAGATTTCAATACTTTTTGAGAACATACGAAGAGCACTTTGTCCTTAGGTAAAATAGTTTTTCATGGTTGACTGATCTGAGTGTCCTTGTAATTGGCTTACTGGGGCTGTCCCACCTATAGGCTGGCCTTTTTTTTTTAACACAAAATAAAAGTGACTGGAAAACAAATCACCGCTCCCCTGTCACTATGGTTTGCTCTAGGTTGCCTCCATGCACTCTTCTGTATTGCATGTTTTCTATGCAATAAATCTAATGAGATTAGGATCACGCCAGATTGCAACGTCACTTCCCAGAACTTCCTAGATGGAAGGTATGAGAACAAAAGCATCCGTAGTCGTCTGCATTTAACTTACTAGGAATAGGTCTAAGGACGTCGGGGATGAGAATCTCCACCAAAGCCTGGTACATCCCATGGTCACAGTTACACATCCATTTCAGGATAGACTCATGTTTGCACAGAGTTATCAGCTTTGCTTTCGGAAGTCGACTTTCTATTTCACTCAGATTGCTGGTGTGAATAAATGTAGCAAATGAATAGATGGCAAATGAGGATAAAAAAGAAAATGGACTTTAAAAATATTTTACCAAATATTACTGAGGTTAGAACTAAACTACCATTGCATTGGTGCCATATGGCTGGATATAGATAGAACTATAAAATATTTATTAAGTAAAACACTCCCCCAGAGCTCCCTAGGTACATTAATATTTTTGGATGGTCTGAAAGGCAGACATGACCATAATTCCACGAGGATGAAACAGCTCTACTGTAGTCCCCCAAACCAATAAAAATGGAGCTAAATACATACTAACACCTCAAGAGAGCAGTTTGTGGTTCATTTCTTAGATGGCCAAAGAATCAATCTACTCACTTAATGTTATCAGGTAAGCTTCACAACTGGTATACATATTTCTAGTTTATTGGCTATGATATCTACTCAGCCACGAAAATGAATTGGAAAAGCATATTGATTCTGACCTTGATTCCGTAATGGTAGTGCCGTCAGCTGGAGTAGAGGGAGAATAGCGCCAGAATGTTTGCCACAATTTTTCTATCAGGCTAAACTGAAGATTAACAACAACGTCCAATATTGCCTAAAAAACAAAACAGTGTTGATAGTTCATGAAGATATGACTTATGGGGACAGATGAAGTGAAGCTAATGCAGCAGGATTTTATATGAAAAAATATTTTTGAGCTCCTAAGTTAACAACATGGTGAAATTCGTCCACATTTTACCAGTGGAGGTAGAGGAGAAAGAAGAAAGCAGTTAAAAAAACAAAAAGGAAAAATAATCCTTGAGAGGTGAAGCAGGATAACTGGCATCACTCCTCAAATGCCTGCTGATCCTACCCTCACTTCCACCTATTCTTTCTTTTCTATTTTCTTAATTTTTTTTCTTTTGAGACAGGGTCTCACTCTGCAGTCCAGGTTGGTCCTGAACTCCCTATGTAGCCCAGGCTGGCCTCCAACACTCAGCAATCCCCCTGCCTCAGCCTTCGGAATCCTGGAATTACAGGTGTGTGCTACTATGCATGGCTTATATGCTGCTGGGGAATCAAATCCAGGGCCTTGCACTTGCTGGGCAAGTGCTCTCACCGCTGTGCTTTTCCTCTAACCTCATCTTGTTTATTTTCATGTTTGTCCTCCTTCCTTGCCATGCTCTTTTTACCTACTGCTTTCTTCTTCTTCTGTGGTTGTCATCACTCTATGTATTCTCAGATCGGAAGGGCACAGGACTCTGATTCATGTCATTCTCTTTGGGTTGAGTGACTACTGGCCACTGAAAGGGGTAGGAGTAAGAATGTGGAGGTGCGTGTACGTGTGGTAGGTGTTAGGGCTCAGTCAACTTTGCTAAAGCCGCTGATCGTGGGTTTCAGAGTATTCCCAGCCAGGGAAAACTAGGGTAGACACTATGAAGTGAGCAGGCCTCTAAGAAGATGGCTGCCCTCTGGGAGAAGGAGGGCAGAGCAAGCCCCACCTCAGGTCAGACCACGCCTTCCCTTCAATATCGGATAATCCAATCTCACTCTGCACACACCCTCTAGAGAATAACTTTAAAATCATGTGTTCATCTTGGTGTCTGTTCCTTGGTTGCTCCTTAAGGTTAGCTTCTGGAACCATTTACCTGGTACAGCAAGGGCTCTTTTGCTTGCTTGCTTTTTGTCTGCATTTCTTTCTTTCTCTTTCTTTTCTTTCTCTTTTTGATGATGCTAAGAACTGTCACTTTCCTTAACTTCTGATGTCCATATATGTCACCCTTCCATTGAAACTAACTTATAATTTAGCCTTCAGATGAAAGTATCTATGAAATCAAAAACACCTCCAACTTGTTCACACAAAGAACACAATTTTGTAATTATTTTGAGCATTAAAAGTCAGAAGTAGTCAGTATAATATGCTTGCTTTCATTAAAATTAAGCACCAGTGAAGGTAAAAAGGGCCCCATCCAGACCTAAACATTCACAGAAGTTAAACAGGCAGCAGTGTTGGATTCATTTCAGTATTTTCGGCTAAAAAGAGGAAAGCATAGTGTAAATATAGAGTCTCGTCACCTGCATAGATCTGGCCACAACAGTGACAGAAAAAATGATGGATGTTAAAAACACTCTAAGCTAATCCAAATATTGAACAACATCTGTTTAAAGGCACTTTTGGGGAATTAGTAGAGAATTTTGCAAGTAGCTATACAGAGAAAATAAAGTAGGTTAATTAGCATAGGTCCTGAGTAACATTCAAATCTAAAAAAAGTTAGTTCTGAAAATATAGAAAACAAAGTTTTTCCTCAATTCAGTCCAAAATCAAAACATTCTCCAGAAACAAATATTTATTATTGCTTTCTTAGTTGTAGTTTAATTTTATTTCGAGAGATACTCTAAAAGTGTGAACTGTAAATTTCTACCTATGGGCCTACTGTAAGAACGCATATATATGTAAAGAAAAATAAAGTGCAGCAGCTTGGTAAAGAAAATTATACTTGTTCCTTATATATCAAAACCAGTAAGGCATACGAAAAATCTTTTACTAAGAAAAGAGAAAGAGAATCCCAAACAACAGGCAAAGTAGGTATATCTTTCTTTAAAATTGCAAGCTACAGAAAATGTGAAATGTAATAAGGCAAGAAAACCCTTCAAAAGTAATCTCAAATGACTCTTTTGAAGAGGACACTAACGGCTTCATTTAGGAAAGTTTTATAAATGAGTAATCTATTTCTCTACCTGTTTTAAAATACACTCTGCCTGAAAAATATAGACAGCATCAATTAAAATCATATTTAGATTCTCGTGGTTTAGGGTAAATGACTACTTATAAAATCAGGCGTGGGGTTCAGGGAGGCGTATTTCCAAAGTGTAGAAGTTTGACAGGAAAAAATACAATTCCTCCTTTCCATACACACCATTTTGCTGCAAAAACCATGGTGTGGACACTAGTAAGTTTGAAATAAAAAGGGATCATTTTGTGGACTATAACTTCCCACACAAATTAAACATTATACATGTCCCAGTCTCTTTATTTCTCAAAATTGCTCTGTCCATGAAGATTTTATAATTTAAAGAATAATCTTATTGGAGATTTTTATTCAGAATAACCATGCTGTAAATCTTTAGCAACATGTACAATAATCTAATTTATATCCTGAATAAACATGAGAAACTTTGTAAAAATTCAAATTGTATTTATATAGGCTGATTTGCACATAGCGAGGTTTATTTAAATACTGAGAAACGAGAAATTGCACAGAGAATCTTTATACAATTTGTTATAATGCCATATGTAGAAAAAAAAAGTGATGGGGTTAGGATACCCCAGAGATCCTAACACTGAGGAAAGCACTGTGGGCAGTGGGAAATAAAGCCTAAGTGGGTTTCATCATGTCACGAGACGCTGGGAAGTACAAGGACACAGTGGGAGCTCTTGGGGCACATGTCACGTTAACAATGAGAGGGCCAGCCCCTAGTTGGTAAAAACCTAACATTCTTGACAAGCACTTAGGTTCACTCAAGCGATTCTTTCTTCAGGAGTGAGAAAAAAAATCTGTAGCTACTAAAAGCTAAAATTTCTTATTAAATACTGCACTGTCAGCAATCAGGAGAAGTGCCCTGAAAATCCATATGATGATCTTTAACATCTAAGCAGATTACAAATTGGAATAAAGCTACTTTAATTCTAAAAAGAATCATCTTTCAAAGGAAGAGGCACTTCAGGAAACTGTATAACGTGCTTTGTACCAGGTGAGCTGTTGGCCTAAGGGAGCTCACCTTCCAAGAACATTGCCACTTCTATGTGGGAAGAAAAGTAAAAACCGGAAAACACCATGAGAAAGAAGAAGTGTGCAAGCAGTGAGACACAAGTAAACTAGAGCTTTGGCAATCTCCAGAAAATACCTAAGGTGTTTTATTAAATATTCTAAATTTTATATTTAGAAATTATATTTAAGAGAAATAAAGGTACATATTGTAAAAATTAAAAGGGTAAAAGAATCTAATGGACAATTAAGTCTCTCTCCTCAATTCGCCGTCACCCAGGTTAATCATGAGGGTAACAACTAGGAAAATTTTCTTGTTCTTTTTGGAGAAACAGGTATGTATTTCTTTGTCACTCGAATAATATGCTACACATACTATTTTGCATTTGATTTTTCTGTTAACATTACATCCTGGAGCTCATCCTATTTTAATACATGTAGAGTTGTGTGCTCTCTGGGCTGTTCCATATTCTAGTCTATAGACAGTAGCAGAATTAGCTAGTTTCCTATTATATAAAGAAGTTAAAGAAATTGTTTGCATTAAAAAGAACAGTGCTAAAGATTTTTTTGTATACCTGTCACTCATAAATTAGGATTTTTTTTTTAGAATAAAATACCTAGAAGTAGAGTTGCTGCAAACGGTTCATGTAGGTTTAAGGAATGAACCACCCCAAGACCAGGAAGAAGAAAGGTGAATTGATCAGTACTCAAAGATGTGCTCAAAAGAATTAATGCCAACTTTATCTGTCTTCTAGGAAAAAACTTGGTTATTTCATTTTAAGAAGCAAACAGCATACATTTACACTATATTTGTAAAGGCTCACCTCACAGTGCTCTCGATAAAGACTCTGCAGTGACTTGATATCCTCAAAGGTAGTACCATCTGGCAGAGAAGAGATTTCAACTTCTCCAAACTCTGGAAGTGCCCGAGATGCATCTGTTACCATGACAACACAACACAAAAAAACTACTGTGAGTGGTTATCAATTACAAATTAACGAGAGAAAATTTCTGAGATCTAAAAAGAAAAGCAAAAACAGAAGTCAGTGGGCCAAAGAGCAAGGGATTTTTCAAATTAATATTTTACAATCAAAGCTTAGCAACATCGTTAGCACACACACATACGAATGAGGAAATATACCAACAAATTTTGAAGAATCTCAACTTTTACTATAATTGTACAAGAAGCGGGCGAGTATAGATACCTATTAAAAGAAAGCCTCAAGCTTGTCAGTACCAATTTCAGTTACTTTTATTATTAGGCTACTTCATTATATAAAAAATAAACCTACCAGAAAACTCAAAATGTTCATATCTTTGATAGAATTAAAAGTCAAAAAGGTTACAGAACAAATGCAAGGCAAACCACAAAATAACCTTAAACTCAATGGCATTAATTGATGTGAAGGATGATAGCGCTGACCTGTAATTAAATTATCTCTTGCAACATGAACCTGGTACTGACAGGGTCAGCATAGGATTTTTTGAGTTTCACAGCCTATCTGAACACATACTTCACAGTGGCTGCTTCCCCCATCACTCTGCTAAATTCAAACGACTAACTCAGAAACTTGCCTCAACAAAGAACACTGGGAAGTCATTTAGCCTTCCTTGACATGAAGATAGAAAATGTACATAGTAAGTCACTTTATTCCTTTTTCATTAGCTTTGGACAATTAATGTGATATAATACATTGGTGTCTCCCTTATTATAGTTCAAATGTAAATGGGGAATCTAAAATTGCAGAAAGGAATTCAGTTCTGTTTTCTCGATAATACAGAATATTTTTAAATATTGTAATTGAAATAAAAACACAAAATAAAAATAAAATTTGTTGAAATATCAAGGGTTCTACCAGAATATCTGAGGATTTCAGTTTGAGAAATACTGCTATAGTATTTTCGACTTTTAGTAGATATTCCCAACACAAGAGTCTACTTTCATGGTCTTTATTGGAAAGTGCATATAGACAAACACACACACACACGGACACATGCATGCTGTCCTCTCTCTCAATAGTATTTACTCATCTTGGCCTGCTGAAGTGGAAACTATGTTTGCTCATCTTTGGAAGAGTGGTCAGTGAAATTATACTACCCCTTTGGCTACGGCAGTAATCTGCAAAATGTTCAAGTTTTACTTTTTAATGCTTTCAATAACAAGAAACACATACACCACCTGCAAAATTACAAGGGTAGAACATACTGTGATCAATTCAAAAGCATGAATTACTTTTTTAAATGTTTAGTCATTTTTCTAATGTGAGACTATATGCATAGGCAACTTTGTGAGAAAGGAAAAAGAATTCTGTTACTTAGAACTTACTGCTGCAAATAGACACAATTTTGATTACACATTCAATGAATATCAGTTCTAGAAAATACTTTCACAGCAGTAAGATTTAAGTTGTATGCACTTTAATGTCATACATAGTTTAAGATTAAAAAATAACTGCAGAGAATACAAAAAAATACAGTAGAATTAGAACTACCACAGGATGTTCATAGTTTCCGCACCAAGAAGAAAAACAAGTCAAACCTTTCTATGTAATTAGTATCTGCAACAGATATTGCACTTGAAGAAAAGATTGCTATTGTTGTCTTCAAAATCCTAATAGCAACTAATATGCATTACCCCTTAACATACCTAAAAACTGTTGATGATGTTGACTTTGGGCAATTACAGTTTGTTCAACAGTTGTGCCTGTCTGTTGACCACTTCCTGTGAAACCATCTGCAACCCCATCCACTTTCTGCATAGGCTTGTACCTAAAATATTAGATGGGAAAACAAACAAACAGACCAAATCATTTCTTGTGTTTTTGGACTACTCAAAACTTCCAAGGCATTCAACTTCATTCTACCTTCTTTAATGTCCCATGATACTTGTAGGATATTTTTTCTCTGACAGTCTCTTTAGAGTTAGGATGTATTTTTGTTTTTTAATTTGTGGAAAGAATAAAGGGGAAAGAGCTTTAAAGAGGGAGTCCATTTTTAAAAATGTATGCAAGAATGAAATATTTATGAGGTATTTCTTTGGATAATAACAGCCAAGATGTCCATGTTTTTAATTTCAGTACTGATTTTGGAAGTAACATTTGATGGTCAATTGATCAAGGTAGAAACATTCAAAATACATTGGAACTTTAACCTAAACTAAGATTGAGGAGCTTGCCAAGGCTTAAGAAATATTGATGAATGGCTTCCATTTAATTAATATCTCTAAAATATGATCAGTCTACAATCTTACACTGTTTTCATATCTCTCCAAACTCTCTTCTACATCTCAACACATTCATCTCTCTTGACTCTTATCCACAGCTGCAATATAAGGGCCACAGGTATTTATTTGTAGGGAAACACAAAACCATAAATGCAAGAAGGCATCTATAAACCTAGCTTACCAGAAACAAACAAACAAAAAATCAGAGTCAGCTACAGGCATGTATTTATCGTCTGGTCTTGGATACACAATTTATATATTTCATATACTTCTAAGAAAGAAAAAAGTGCTTCAGCAGAAAGAATTTTTGGGAGGAAAACATTTTAAAAAAAGAAAAAAGAACAAGCTTTGGCAGGTCTTCTAGAACAGGGCAAACAAAATAAATAGCACAACACACTTATTTTCTTCCTTTCAGAAATTTAGATATAAAAGAACAAAAAAGCATAATAAAGTACTTGAAGATCAATTCATTTGCAGTAAAGTGTCATCCTTCCATTTCCATCCCATATGTTAGCTGTACTTCTATCACCAAGACTTAACATTCCCACCACACAGCTATCTGACCCTTTTGTCAAGACCACACTTCAACTGCATTTTTAATACACAATTATTCTGAATATCAATCTATCTAACACATGGGCAGGGCATGCACAGGGATGCCTGCACTCTGACAACAGAGATGACATGCAAGGACGTGGGCAAACACACAAATAAAGCTTAAATTGCCTTAAGAAATTACATAGTCTTGAGTGTTATCAATTATAACTTAGATAAGTGACATGTTCATCATAATTGCATTTTCTCCTATGACAGTCACATTTATTTCGTATGTGACTTCAGTTTGCAGCAAAAGATTGGTATGCATACGAATTTCTAAAACAATAAAAAGGAAAAGTTACAAAATTTGAGAATGAAAAGGGCAGAGCACATTTCATCTGCGTCATATACTACAGTGATGACCTCCCTCACAACAGAGTACTCGTCTTTATTTTCAAGTGACATGAAAGGGCCTAAGACTATTCTCTTATTTAACGGGAAAAACTCTTGAAACATTATTTTTGTTTGTGGCTTATCCCAAGAGACAAAGGAAGAGATGGTATTGTGATATGCTAAAAGTGTTATGTAGGAAAGACAGATGTTCTCTTTGCTCCTCTTTTTGTCCTTACAAAATTATCTTTGGAGCAAATGACCTGCCCATGGCAAATACATTCTGCACACAAGTGAGGGGCAGGAGCTACCCACGCTGTCCTTGAGAGCTGGATGTCTGCATACTCACTTCATTTTACAGAAGTCTCCTGTCATTACTGATTTATTCCAGGTTTACTTTGACTTTAGGTGTTTTTTTTTTTCAGTTACGAAAATTTACATCCCCAATCAAATACTTTAAAATCATTTAACTAACTTCACTTAAACTAATGAGGTTTGGAATTTATGGAGTTTAAACAAAAGTGTTTAGAGGAATTATTTACCCCCAAGAAGAGAAAAATGGAAGTATAGACTCCAATTTATTATGTTTATTATGGGATTGCAAATAATTACATCATATTCTTCCCTTCTATAATTTACCACAATCCTCTGGGCTTCCATCAACTGACCTAACAGTCAAGAATATTGAGGCAAATGGAACTGAACCAAAACAAAGAAAATGGCACATTTTTCTCTTCGGCCATGCATTTTTAGAGGAAGATGCCATATCACAACCTACGTACACACAGTGCTTAGCAAAACCATAGCCCACAAGCAAATGTATCTGCCTTCGTAGGGGGACAGAGACAGATATTAAATAAAAGGCAGAAATTTTTAAGGGAAATAATATATTTTATATGCAATCAAATGATAAATTATAATTAATGTATGATTGTGCTTGATACTAATTATATTGCGTGGGAAGCACTAATTAGGGGTATGATATATTAAGTAGAACCAGAGTCAAGACCAGCTTATAGAGGTAGACAAGATAAATTGGTAAATTCTTGTAAATTATATACATCAGTACTCAGGCAAAGTTTTTACATAGTTGAAAGAAAGAAACAAACAGAAAATATAGTCAGAAGTGGGAAATATGCTTCTGTAATAACCCTAACAATGAGGGTAGCAGAGTATAGTGAATTAAACGATAGGCACAGATGCACCATGCATGTCTACCCTAGGCTGATAATGGGACTTCCCTAAGCCAGAATATCATATTGTGCTTCCTCAGAGAAAGGTCTGAAACAAAGGGTGGAGGGAATTTGTGCCCAAGGAAGGAAGGAGGCAGACAGCACAGGAACGAGAAGCATGGCAAGAAAAGGCTCTACAGTATTAACTTTTGCTTTTCTTGCCTTAAGTAAAGGATCAAACAATGACATGCCCACAGCGCAATTTATGTGGGCTAATAAAAATCTCTAGAAATGAAAATACTAGACTAATTTCTAGGGGTTGGCCCTTGTCTAAGGAAAGCAATCTACCCCTACTACCACCTCAGAGGTTATTAGTCTTCCTAGAGTGAGAAGGAATTTAACATGAGTCCAAAAAATTCACATTAAGAGGAGAAGTCTAAATGAATACATATGACTACAATTCTTGGAATAAATGATTAAAAATGACCCACTGGTCATTTTAAAACTTTATTGCATGCCAACTTCTAGGGAACACTCCAGAAAGTTTAAATGCTGAGGCTCTCCTTAGATCTATCTAACACAATCTTTGAAAATGTCTCTTAGGAACAGGCATTACATGTGTCTAGGTTGTATTTTAAGCAGCCTGTACAGTTCTACTCCATAGCAGCCTATTGTCTCAATATGGATTCTTTTAACCCAATGCAGCAGAAATATAATTAGCAATATTAGAGAGCATTATTTTTTTTAAAAAATCCATTTTGATTTTTCCCTAAAAGCCACATTTGGAATGTATAGTAAGTATCTTTAGGTGGATATATGAACAAATGAGTGCTCAAGATGACATTTCATTTTTATCATACTATCAACTGGTCTTAACATACACTATATTAGTTTAACAAATATTAATGGAAAATTTACTACAGGCTGGGTGGGCCCCATATATGTATGATTTTAGAATAACTAAATATAAATTGTCTAAGTTTTAAAAAAACTAAATATAAATTGTCTAAGTTTTAAAAAAATATTTCATTGGCTTAATGTGAAAACCCAATATTACCTTAAATCTGGTTGGATTTCAACTCAACTTTCAGCATTGAAACACAAGGTTTAGATTTCCTGACTTTCTACACTCTCCATAAAATATTCACCATAAATATTAGGTTGTAAAACTAGGGAAGCTTTCCAATGAAACACACACACACACACACACACACACACACACACACACACACACACACACACACGCAAACACACCTCTTTGTGCTGAATCCTTTAACAAAAAGGACTCTTTTTCATTTAAAAGCAGTAACCTCCCTTACCCCCCACATACTTTACAAATTCATTCCTCTTAGGCTAAGTTTTCCCATAATAGATTCTTAGTGCTCCTGAGTTGTGTGTATTATTGACAAAGACCAGCACTTCATCAAAGAAAGAAATAGCTCTTGGTCTCAGAATTAGTAAGAGGCAAATGATCATTTTAACAGCTTGCAACTCCATAGGCAATCAGAACCAAAGTTGTTAATGATTAAAAAATGAAAGAAACTCTAATGCTTTAATAATTGAGTATATATAGGAAACTTGTCACTAACATAGAAAAACTGGAAAATTACTGGAGATCTTCCCCATGGGGTGAGCCATAGCTATTATTTAGAACTTGGACAGTTGTAGCTCTACTGTAAGAGTAATATTCTGTCCCTCAAGCACAGCTACTGAAGCAGGCCATGGCAGGCAAAGAGAGGTATATATTTACCATCCCATTCAGCAAACTGTAGCAAGTAAAAGGATTTCAACACACTGAAGTATTTGAAAAATTCCTTTCAACACAACTTAAAAATTCCCAGATAGAATGCCAAATATGAGTTGTGTAAGCAAACATTATTATATTTATAATTTGTGAAAGCACACCAGCAATTGATTTACACGAGCAAATAGGAATGGTGAGTTGGCAATCAGGGCAAGAGGCCAGATTATTTTATTTTATTTATTTTAATAGTATCTTATAATCCTCTTTGGAAAAATTGTTTAGATTTCTACTGTCTGAAATAAATCAAGTGATATAAACAAGAATGGGTCAGAAGAAAACGTATAGAGATCCATTCTTTCACAAGAGTAATTAAACTCCGATGCCATTATGTTTAAGTCCTCTAATGGACCTCAATCTCACATTCCATTTTCACAATTCTTGCTGGTAACTCTTGGTCTCTTCATTAGCTCTACATTTATAACTGAGCAAAGAAAGGAGAAAAAATTAAACTCAAACGCGGTATCTTGCTAAAATGTGAATGAGTCACAACATTCCTTTGTTTCATCATTTATTTAATTACTCATTTATTCTATGACAATACGCTTAGTGCCTTCCTAGGTGCAGAGGATGCAATGGCCAAAGAATCAGACAGGAATCCCTGATCTCATGAACTTCTCTAAATTCTCTTAGCATGAATAATTTACAGTTAACTATCTACAGCAGCTATATTCTTGCTACAAATACATATGTATGACATTTCTTTTATCTGCAGCTGGCCTTCCTGTTAAACAGGTTCTAGGGACACCCTCTCCACTTTCTTTTTTAGGAGAATGACACTTGATATCAGAACATCAGAAGAAGGAAAAAAAAATATCTGAGGACGTGAGGTTGTACCTAGAAAATGAGAATGAACTTCTTGGACACAGCAAAAGTTGTGAGTCTATTTTCCTTTTCATCAAATAACAATATAACTGCCAAACGAGACCTTAAGTAGAAGTGCTTACTAAAGAACATTTTAAGTGTTCAATAAATACTTAACAGAAAGATAAGTTGCAACTGTTGCTAATAGCAAACTTCACATGAATTACTTTGGCTCAGTCATTACTAAGTTATGACTATTTATGATTCCCTTAACTTTCGCAGAAAATATGAACATGACAATGGACACCAATGCAACAGCTAACCAAACAATTAATGTCTCATGCCAAGATTCTTTGTCCCTGAAAGCCAAATGCACAGGCCTGACATCATCTCACTAAGGGTCCTGCCACCTTCAGCTGCCTGAGAGTGACTTACCAGCCTTACAAACTTAGCTTTATAATGGCCTAAAGAAAACTGTGGTCTAGAAAAAGAGTAACACATAATCAGTATTAGTCAAAGTTGAAAACTACTAGCCTAGAACTAGAGAGACAGAAGCCAAACCTGTCTAATGGCTATGTTACTTCTCCAAAATACTATAATATCCCTAAAGATTCTCTTCTGGTGTTTATGGTATAATAATGAAAACAATAATAAAAATAATTATATAACACTTGAATATTTCCATTATAGAAAATACTTCCAAATATTTTTTTCACTTGAACTTCAAAACTATCTATGAAGTCTATTATTAATTTCCATTTTGCAGATAAAAATTGAGGCTCATGTAGGTTAAGACACACACCCTGTAGTAGTACCAAAAAAAAAAAAAAAAGAAAGAAAGAAAGCAGGCGCTCAAATCTCCTGTTCTCCAATTCTAAACACTAAGTTCTTTCAACTAGTCTATGAACTCCATTCCAAGGAAGGTTTTTCAATGACAGCAGTTCTCAGACCACACATGTATTCACAACCAAAGTAAAAGAAGTCTTGTTCTACTATTGTCCTATGGTGTACCACTTTTCTTTCCCTTTAGTGCCACTAAGGTTTACTCTTTCTCCCTATTTTGTTGATATGTATATATGTGATAATGTTTACAATGAACTTGAGTATTTTGTGCAATCATATATCACATTAAAATTACAAACCCTGGGTTACTCTTTCACAGAATCCAGCTTCTATGAAGAGACCATGAAAACAAGAACTACAAAGTGATTTCACCCTTTATTTTATAAGTAAAACTGGTATGTGTATGTTTCTGTTTAAGAATGTTTACCTCCTTAAGAATGGAATTATTACAAAAATAAAAACCAGAATGAGTTCTTGTCAGGGTTGCTAGTTTTCCATCCCTTCTATCAAAAAGACTCGTTGATCTAAGTTGTATCTTCCCTCTGGGTCTAGCATTACATATTCCTCTAATCTGTTTTCATGTGCTACACATATTATCCTTGGAACTGACAGTTAATATGTACTTGCTGAAGAAATGATAAATGGGTCTATTATTTAGAGAATGCCATTTGGGATCAAACAGCCAAGCATACTCTCAAAAGCACTTGGTTCCATTCTACCACTTTTGCTACTAGGATTTGAAAAATTAACACATATGTGTACCAATATTCTTTAAATACATCTTTTGAGTATTAAAAATAACTTATAACAGACTTATTTACTTAATATAGAGCTGAAAATTGCTTATCTTCTATTTGATATCTCATAATCTGTGTTGTCCAATGTTAGGTAAGCAAGTTAGTCCACGAGCGATTTTCCTTAAATATTTCAGATTATTTTATTTAAATGCAAAATTATTACCATGTAAATTTCTTCCACAGAAGATTTTTTTAAAAAATCACATATTCTTTCCTTTCCTGATTACCCATAATGCCATCAATATGCAAAAGTTACTACATTGAGTAAGCTAGACTATAGTCTTAGAGAGATATTCCAGGGGCCTACAGGAATGCTTCAGTCCATCTGTCCCTCTACTGCACATCTACTGACTGCTGTATTGACAAACTCCAAAGTAAAGAGAAGACCTTGTCTACTTATATTTCTTCTCTGCAGCCGTCAAACTCCGTAAGTGGACTCTAACGTATTCCTTTATCTAAGGTAACCGGCCTGTGGATGAATTCATCTCTTCAGTTATGAGAAGCTTTGAGCTCTGTGACATCTGCTTTTCAACAGAAGTTCTTTTTATTTATTTTCAGACTCAGGACTATGTTTCATATGGAAGTATTACTGGGATCATTATATAAAATAATCATCATCAAAACCTCTAGAACCACTACAATCCCAAATTCACTAGAAATGCTTGACTTACTAAAATTTATATTTAACTGACAAAATAATTACTGCATGTACTTGTATTCTTACATTGTAGTAACATGTGAAACATGTAAATTTATATACATACCTTTATTTATATATACATGGAATTTAAATTATATGAATAATCTAAAATAGTACATACCTGCTATAAGATACAAAACTTTCATATCATTTGTGGGAGCCTTTTCTTATATAAATTTTAATATATTTGATAGGAATGTTTGAGTTTCTGAACTATCTTTTTATTTTAAGTCATAAAAATGATGTAATATGTTATATTTCCATATTTTCAACACATTCTTTTAACTTTATCTTTACACACAGACCAATATGGAGAAATTCTTTGGGTAACACAATGTGGCAACTGGTTTCAATCAGAAACTACTGATTTTGGTAGTGGATAGACTTGGAAAGACAGTGGAACCCTCCTGCTCATTCCAAGCAGGTGCCTACACAGTAAATACCTGAGTACTGTGGTCGTTCATAAAAACACCATTTCAAGAGCAAATGTCCATGACACAAAACTTACATTATAAAAAAATCCAACAATGAATTAAAAGAAGTTGCAGGTCTTTTGTTCCCTAACAGTTTTATTTCATAAGAAGGCAAGTTCTATGAGACACTGAAGTTGGTAGAACTAAGATTACTGAAAATGTTATATCATTTGTTCATATTTAATTTTAGTACATGTTATTTCTAAATCAAATTTTTTTCTTTTATCTTGATTCTACTATCCATTCCACTGTACAGTGTTGATATACACTGGCAGAGATTGCATTCAGAAGTACAATCTATAGTATTGCTACTAAAGAGAAAACAGTCAAAATCTAAGAGTAACACTCTATTAAAAAACTCTATCTCTAACTCCTCTATGACTTATAATCCTTCTTCATGTGTTTCTATAGCTATATATCAAAAACAAAAATTAGCAATTAAAAATTAGAGTATCTGCATATTAAAAATCTGAAACTCTTGAGTTTCCTCTATTTAATAACCGATCCTGAACTGAGTCTTCAGGCTGGAACACATACACTGAAAGGTATGACTGTTAAAACCACTTAGCGAATATCCTTACATCCAGTCTCTTCCCAATAAATATGTCTTGCCCATATCAAAAACTCATGTCTCCAGAAAAAAAAATCAAAGTTTCATTGTTTTGCTTCCAAGCCTTGAATAGCTTCAAAGCTATGGTCTATACAAAGAACAATTTTATTAGCTTCACATATAAGTAAATCTCTTAACGTATGATCCAAACTACTTTTAAAAATTCTACCTCCAAGTAACCTACTTAACCATCTCTTCAGTTCTCTTCAACACCAAACTCACCAAGTCATGGGCCATTTACCACGACAGCATGGACTCTTGTCCTAGGTGCTTCTGTTTACATTGTCCCTCTGCCTGAATACTCCTGTTTTTTCCTGATTCCTTTTAGTTTCTACTCAAACAACATTTTATCTGTGAAGCTTTCCAAACCTCTCACTCCCAGCGTTTGCTGAAAATTACTCTCTGTCCTATAGTTCCTTGACTAATTAGCATGCTTCACAGTGCATTCTCTTTTTCTAATACCCTGTGCACCTCTCCTTCGAATGTTCTGACATCTCACAGGTGTGGACAGTGTCTTATCTCTGCATGCAGTGCCTGGCACACAGTGGGATGGATGCATTCACGGTCTCCTGGCGATGTCAATGAAGGACTAATGTGTGACATAACTGTGTCCAGCACTTTCTTAGAGTTAATGCTTCTGACTAAACTAAGGATGTGGAGTCCTGACTACTCCAGATCAGTGGATTCTGATGAAAGCAGAAGCCTTCCACTTCTTTAGCCTCTTCCTTCTTTCTCCTACCTAATTCCACATGCTCTCATGGAAAAGAAAAATCAAAGGTCCATAGCATGGCTGAACTCTTCTGGTAAAGGCAGAAGTATGTTTATTTTAAAATTTAATTTACTCTAAAAACAACATAAGACACAAGGGACTAGAAGGCCCTTGGCCAGCAACAGTACTACGGGCTTCTGCAAACCACTTAAGATTAAGACGGCTTCTAGCACTTTGTCGTAAGACCATGAAAACAGATCAGATTGAGGCATTTTTCAATTCTAAAGTATTTCATTATCCATCCACTGGTCCATCTATCCATTCATTCATACATCCATTCATGAATGCCTGAGATCTCTTCTTAAAGATCTAATATCTGAAATTCCATACTTGCAAAAGTTAGATGTGAAAAAAATGTTAAAAGTTCCAGACCTTCTGCAATTCATACTTGGTCAAGAAATAAAATGATTTGAAGGATGGGAATAACAGCAAATCAGAAGCTCATGAACACTAAAGCAAGTTTGTGTCTCATGTCCCTGTCAGACTAGTTTAGGATTCACCCTTAACTTACTAATGGCCAAACAGGTAGAGAATAAGTAATTTAAAAATATCTGGAAAACAAGTTTATTGAAGTTTTAAATCAGATTTAAGAATTAGCTATAGTGCAGGCATGTCAAGAGGAGCAACATTCTTGTCCACTTAGGCACCTGTTCAGAAAAGAGGCATTGAAAGCCGAGCGTGGTGGCACATGTCTGTAACCCCAGCACTTGGGCGGCGGAGGCCAAAGGACTGCCCTGCATGCAAGGCCAGCCTGGGCTCCACTGTGAGTTCAGAACCAGCCTACACTGCACAGCGAGACCCTGGCGAGAAAGAGAGAGAGAGAGAGAGAGAGAGAGAGAGAGAGAGAGAGAGAGAGAGAGGAAAGAAAAAGAGCACTTAGAATTAATTACACACAGCTGTAGCACATCAGTGACAGCTCCGGAGGTACCTTTGCTTCTGCTGCATGGGTTGCTGTCGCATAGCCATGTACTGCATGTCCTCCTGCAGACGATTAAGAGGGGAATCTGGCTTGACGCGGATCCCATAATAATGATACTTGGAGTTTCCTCTTAAAAAATAAAAAGACAATAAATATTGGAAACACAAGAAGTCAGTTTGATCATTATTAATATATACAAGATGTCCCCTTAACTTTGGAAACATGAGGTAAAAGCAGCATATCAATTAAGTCTATGATTTAATGTTTCTGTTCTTTTTATAGTGACAGCACCTAAAGAATCAAAATAAAATCCTTAATCAGTCAGCTCCAGGCCCTAAAATAAGTATCTCCTTATACTTTTTCACTTAAATATTAAACAGCCCATCTCTTCCACCCAAGTTAATTTTACTTTTAATTTTATATTTTAAATTTTAATTAAGAAGGATAATGGTGGGAAAGCACTTTGGCCAATAAAAATTCATTAGTGGGATAAAGGACTGCACATCAAATGTAAATTTATTGTAAAGTGGTGAGACCAAAGGAAAAATTTTAATTCTGTAGTATAGATGTATTTTATATTTTTTGTTTTTTTTCAGGAACAATGAAATAAGACAATTTTACTGTTAAAGAATGTGGTAAAGTCAATTATTTAATATCTTGAAACTTAAATAGGGAGAAATTTTATTATGTTGAAACACATTTTGTTGGTCTCTGTTTTTACAGATATATATCAGTTTTGTAGGCTGAGCAAGATATGTCACAACAGACATAGGGAAATTTTTCTGTGAAGATGGCAAATTTCCACCTGGAATAAAAATATCACAATTTCTCCATGTTTTTGAGAAGGACTGTGTTTGCTATTAGAAATGACAAGTATTTCTCTGAATGAAATTTGCAAATTCTTCCAAAAATAACATTTTAAATATGTAAATTTCTACAAACAGAAAATAGTTTTTCACAAGTCTCTATATAACAAGACATAAGTGCTCTATTTTTTTTCTTTTTTACAAGAAAAAATGCAAAAGGAACATGGATTAAATATTTTTTATAAAAACAGAAGAGAATTTTACATTCAAACTTAATAAAGACATTTTAGATTAACTTAAACTCTTTTAGAGACATTAAAACTATGGAAATAATATTGTTAGTTTTTTTTAAGTAGGATATTTGAATATGTACATACTTTCAGCAAAATAAAGCAGAAATGGAAGCTTAATGCCTACACAGAAAGCCTTCCACTTGTAGAGATGAGATTTGGTCTTCAACATCTACTGGAAAAACCAAAATCACAATTTGGAGTGCTCTTTTACACAAACTAGAGGGTTAGTAAGGAGTAGAGATAGAGGTAGGAAGCAGGAAGCTTTAGACATGAAAAAAAAAAAAAACATACTGTAATGTGAAATGATGTTTCTCTCCTGCGACCCCAAGTAGATGAAGTGTCTACACTCCTTCCCATTTCTTAGTTTGGGTGGAAGCTGCCACTTTAACACCACTGGGAGTGCTGTGGCAAGTGAAGCAAAGCCATCATCATCTTTACTCAAACTTAATTTGGAGACAGACTGAGCAAGGATGACTTTTTGATTTGCTCTTTTAAGAAAGTGACTTTATCTCTTTTTTGTTTACTTAAGTCCAAAAGCTCCAGAAAAGTGGCACAGGATGATTTAATCTTATCAGATTTTACTGACGAGCAACATTTTTAGGTAAAAGTTTACTTTTTAAAAAGTTTCGGATTCAGCTTGCTCTTCATTTGTACTGATTATCCTGTTGTTTTGGATTGAGTGCAAAGTAATTGCCAGTTTTCATGGCAGGAAGAAGTCCCTGGGACCTCACCCCTATTGCGGTGAGTTTTTCTCCATTAAAGTCCTCCTATCTTCCTAACACTTCACTTGGTTAAAATTTCTCCATAGCATTTACTTTGCCTTTATTTTAGGCTTTGTTTTCCAATCCAATTGCAAATACTATCATACAATTTAAAAAAGAAACAGGAGACATAATTGCGTGTGTGTATCAGGGAGTGCTTGCATCAGAAAGTAAAAGCTGCAATATTACAAAATGTACATACAGAATATGGATTCAACTCATTCACAAACCCAAACAACCCCAATTTTGTCCCTTTCTATTTTAAAGATGTGTTTCTAGGCTTGAATGGAGCCTCAAAATAGGATACATTGAAATCCTTTTCAGTAACAAAAGCAGCACAACAATACAGTTATTAGGATGTTGAATAAAGCCCAGAGTTTCAAAATATTGGCGCCATATGTGTAACTACTGAGCGATCAGCTAGGAGATAGTAGGTTAGGTCCCCAAGTAATGATTTTCCTGGATTTCAGGGGAAAAATACTAGAGAAACAAAAAGCTTTCTTTCAAGGGAATGAAAGCCAGCTCCTTTAGTTTGAGTAGATACTCATAATCTTCAGTAGTATAGAATGAAGAAAATACGTTTATGAGAAAATGGAACCTCCAGCAGCTTGAAAGCTGTATAATTATTTAAAATGCAACAGAAAGGAACAGTTCACAATCTGGATACACAGAGACCTTGTAAATCTCATAAAACCAAATAGCGATAAGGTTCAAGATACACTACCCTGAATACAGTATAGAAACAAGCCACAGAAAGCAGAAAAAACTAAGGCCTATCCACCCCATTTTCCCTAAAAAAGGCCTTAAAACCTAGATGACTTCCCCCTGAAAAGAGGTTATAAGGCTCTCTATTCTAGAGGGGTTTTCCCTGTACTTGGAGCAAAGAAATATCCTTATCTCTGATGGAAATGGATCTCAGCAGATGGGCCCTCTTGGGTCATCCTTAGCACACCCCAGTCCGACCATACACCATACACCTGTCTAACTGTTTCTATCCAAGTATCCAGCATTTATTAGACATATAATAAAAGACATAGTTTCTCCATTTTCTCTGGTTCTCATTTCTAAAAGCTCTATGTCATGTAAAACTTAAATAAATTTATATGTTTTTCTCAATTTGTCTTTTGTTATAAGGAGTCTCAGCCATTGCACAACAAAACCTTGACAAAAGGTCAATCTTTTCTGCCTGACAACATTCATTCCTTTTCTCAGTATAAATATATAAAGTAGTTAACTACAAAGACACTGTCTTAAATAAATATTAAAAATCCTTTACTAAAATATTATGAAGTTGTAATTTATAACTAATTAAAGGTATATCTCATTTATACAGTTCAGCAATTTATTTTCATGCTTCTTACATGATCTCTGTAAAACTTACAAAGATAAATCATCCATGACATCCTGCCTACTTGATATATACTTATTTTCAATTTGTAAAAATTCTAGAAAGATAAAAAAACATCAAGTTCCACTTTTATAACTATTCATTTGTAAAAAAAAACAAAATAAAACATTTTTTTACTTCCAATGTAGGGAAAAAATTGGAAGCTACTTGTTTTTATGCAATGGAATTGTACATTATTGCTCTCACTGATGAATGGTTTCACAATCGCAAGAACAGAAAAATAAATAAATCAAAGGCCAAAAAAGTAAAACATGACATAGGATGGTGCCATCACTGAGTAACTCAAGTACACATAATTACAGTTACAAAATGACTCTTATATAGTTGATCTCAGATAAATAAAATGCATTGAAAGGCTCTGTTTTAATTTCTCCTTCTATCCAAATTTTAGAATTATTCACAAAGACAATTAAATCTTGTTTCCTAAGGATCAGGAGTATGGGATTCGCATTTACTATGTCTCTTTATTCATCATCTTTTGAATGTTTCTTTTGTAGAAGAGAATTTAGTATTATATGAAAATTTTGTATTAGCTGATTATTTGGCTAATTTCTATATAATCTGAGAACCACCTCTTCTCAGAACTTTACTCTGTTAATCTTTTCAGACAGCTTATCATGCTGGCATGGTAGTAGTCATTGAACATTGACTCTCCTTTTCCTATGAATTTTATAAACTGAGCTCATTCTATATTTTTTCTTAAATATTCTCTGTAATAAAATACTTCTGCTTAAAATATAGGAAACTGCTCTGATTTGAGAAGGACATATTAGTTTATTATCTTATTTTCAGTACTAACCTAGTGCCCAATCTCCTAGTTCGCAGTCCCATAAAAATTGACCTTATTAGTTTTCCAAAAGAGGCGGCATTGACTGGATCCAGTTTGTGTTCCTGACAGTGTCGAAGATAGTGGTTGTACAGAGTGCTTCTGGGAAGGCTCACTCCTTCTGCTGTCTCGTAATTGTCCAAAAGCCACTGGAGCTGGTACAAATAAGACAGCAAACACAGAGAAGTTATATAATTTGCCACAATTTCTATGAAACATTGCAAATACAATATAAAAATAATTAGAAGTTATTCATTAACACATGATAAAATAAACTATATTTCAGAGGCCTTTCTACTCTGGGTGAAAAACTCTCAAGAAACATTTTTAACAGCTGAACAAGATTTCTGATCTTACATGATCACCTTTTTTATTGTTCCATTATTCAAGCACATGTAGAGCTACACAAATTTTGACTATAATTTGAGACAAAAACCTAATAACAGCTGGTCATAAATAATAACAGCTGGTCATAAGTCTAATGTATAATTGCTATAAAATTAAACACATTACCAAGCCTGGCAGCATGGCATCTGATGTCATTCATGTTGGTTCATTACAACTCATGAAAGTAGGCTTCCATGTATAAATTTTTATATTAATAAATATTTATATTAAGTTCTATTTATTTTTATAGAATTCTAACTCATCACAAATTACTACTAGGTAATACTGTGCCATAACAATATTGCCTACTGGGATAAATCCTGCAAACAGAAACAATAAAATTCAGTCAAATAAAATTCCCCAAATGGACAGAAA
Organism: Ctenodactylus gundi; assembly: GCA_004027205.1. Lineage (NCBI taxonomy): Eukaryota > Metazoa > Chordata > Mammalia > Rodentia > Ctenodactylidae > Ctenodactylus > Ctenodactylus gundi. The sequence continues at coordinate 64,222 of PVKB01004720.1, forward strand.
CTCACCAGGCCCAGGAAAAAATTTACATGTCATAAAAGGAACCATTTTTAACTACCGTTTGAATTTTCCTACCTTAAATTTTTTTTCTCTCACAATTTTGGACAGGACACTTCAATAGTAGTAAAGTAAGTTTTTTCTCAGTTTATAATGTACAAAGTATTATCTTGTTTCATATACAGGAAAATTTTCAGAATTTTCAGATAATACAACTTAGGTATTATGGTTTGTGTCTAGAATGTTCCCTGAAAGCCTCATGTATTTGGATGTAGTGAAATACCTATGGAACCCTGTGCTGTTGTGAGGTGGGGCCTAGTTGGAGGGGGTGGAACAGTGGGACTTGACCCAGATGGAACAGGTTCCTGGAACAGAACCTCAGAAGAGTAGCACTGCCCTTCCTCCATCACTTGGCTTTCTGTCTGTTGTACTGTGAAGTTCTCTTCTCTCACTAGACATTCTCCAAGTGCTTCCGTCATGGCTGGCCACCCATGAATAGATTGTGTGAGACCTTCTGAAACTGTGAGCTAAAATCAATTTTCCATCCTTCAAGGTGTGGATGTTGGGCACTTTGTCACAGCAACAAAAATGTAACTAAGACACTAAATTTACATTACTGAATCTCAACATAACAGAAACTGAGTTAATTATCACTTTACTTTTACTTTTCTGCAAAATAGACTGAAATGATTGTTAAGTTCAAGGCCTGAGCTTGGTTTCCAACTCAGGTTTCTAATTACTCTGAAATCTGCAGGTATAGTTCCACAAAAGCAGCAAATTGTTAATATTACGAGTCTCAACAAATTTTTTATGGTATCAGGCATATTGAAGAGATATTAGTTAATATGCCATTTTAGTTAAATTATGTAGGTAAATAGCTTCCCTTACTGAACACCAGTTACCAACTGCTCCTTATTAGGCACCTAGGGCACTAGGATGGACATGAGCACCTTGAAAATAAGACTCAAGAGCTAAAAGTGATGACATGGACATTAAAATAAATTATTTAAAGGCATGTCACCAAACTTAGATATTGCATTTTCAACTTTTAATAAAAATTTTGTTAAATAAAAATACTTACAGTATTGTCTTTAACAATGTTAAGTGAATTTTCAGAACAGTTTTAACTTCAAATATTCCTATACAATGCTCATGGGAATAAACCTGTCATTAATTTCATACTGATCATTGGCTTAGAAAGCATAGCAATCTAGCCCATAAGACAGAGAAAATCACTTTTAAAAATAAAATTAATGTGCTCTTCAGAAAAATTTAAGTAGTACTTTATGGAACACATAGGCATAGAGTATATAAGCATTATCTCTGTTACATATATAATAGTCTAGTATAAAATATAAAAAGAATATATAAGATAAACTTTCAATTTTATAATGAAAGAATAATGTAAGTCAAAAATAATTCTTTTCATATGAATTATCTATAATCTTGTTAGTAAACAAGTTTTCCAGAGGCATTCACACATCATTTATGACTATTCCAAATGATATAAAAGACATATATGTATATAAACATAAACATATATATATTTAGTTTCAAAGAGGATGTAAATTAATAAGAAAATTATTGAGAAAGTTATTGAGACTCAAATTTGTTTTCTTCCTACATAATATACCAGATTGTCTCTTTGTGTTTTTGGTTTTGTTTTTGATTACAAATGAACTAACAGAGGCAATGCAACACAGGGCAGTCCAAACGGGACTCACACATTTTCTTCACATTCATCAGGGAAAGGCAGGTACTGCAGAGCACCTGAGCAGTGTTCCAGAAACCCAGGTGAACCACACTGTATGAAGCTGGTGTTGTAGCTTTGTGTACATACACCAGATAGAGCAAGGACTTAACTGATTTATATTGGTATTTCTAACATTAAGGAAAACAATATAAGCTTTTGATAACAAGTATTATGAAGGAAATATTAAGAACAAAAATTCTAGAAAGGCAAACACAAAAATATATAATTTTTTTGAAAAGCAGTAATATTTTGCAACTGAAATAATCAAAATTCTGATACCCACAAGCATGTGATACACAATGGGCATAAGTTCAAAAAGACATGCTTATATTCATATCTATATATCCTCATAAAATAATGCATAATGCTAATGGAATAATAATATGATTAAGAAAGAAAACCGAAAAAAACCCAACATTCCTTAAGTTTCAGTGCAGCCCACAGGAATACATTCTACATGCTGACCTAGAAAAGTTAATACCTGTTTTAAGGCACTTTGTTTCCTGTGGTTTTATCTTTAGCAAAATGTATTTGAATATTAGAATTTAACGCCCTTAACATTCAGCAACTTAGAACTAACCCGCCATTATATCTTTTACTCTTTTATAAAATGTCTTATAAAATGCTTACATTTATGATTTTAAGAGTCCAAAAAAAGAAACAAATTTTTAACCTTTTATCTTTAAAACCTGATTATTTTACTAATGAACTAAAATACACTCATCATGTAAGGGTAAAACCAAGAAAATTACGTCTTTCCACCTTTGCATTTAATCTCTATTAGTCAGGATAGATTAAAGCAGATGAAAATTTCTATCTTTCCCAAAGGGAAATAGTGATTGACAAAGAAAAATAAATAAATATTGCACTTCCCAATAAATATCTAATGTAACATTTGGCATTTTTTTCCAAGCCGGACTATTATCCACTGGGATTCATTTTAAGTTCAATTCACTGATGATATCCATTTTGATGGGCCTTATTTCTATATTAACATAAATTTACAATACAGAAAGGCAAGTGAGTACCTAAAAACACAAGGTTTAGCTCTAAGCTGAATATATGTGAATAGCTATAGCCAACAAAGTTCATGAGCAATTATTTGTTAGATAGTGAAAAATAACTGCCTAGAGCTTTTTATACTTTCAGTACAACCTTAAAAACGTTATGTGAAATATGGGAACAATTAATTTAACATTTCTGATTTCAAATTTACAATTTAAAATAGCCCAAACTGGACACAATATGGCCATCAAATACCAGTTCACATCAATAACAACTGAGAAAGAGCATAAAATAAATTTAAGTCTGCAGTAAAGAAAATTAGATATTCTATTTTGATTTAGGCAGATTATACCTTATGTAACAATAGCATCTTCACATATAAACATTAGTTAGAAACAATTAAACAAAAATTACTATGCTAATGCAACTCTTTAAAACCTAAATAACACTACCATTCTAAAATAAAAGAAGACAAATGATGTCACTGATACAAGTTTTTAAAAGATCAGATTGTTTAGAGAAAAAAATAAGTTGTCAGATAACTATATGTGGGAAAATTTGAGTGATCTTATATTCTTCATTCAATAAATGTCCCAACATATGTTCACACATACACCTACTTGAAAATACTCGAAAACAAAGAAAGCAATTGTGCATATGTAAGTCTGCAAGTATACACTAGGTGGCTGACAAGCACCCTAGAGTATTGAAGGTAAGATAAGGCCTATTCCCATCTCTTGTGTCTTGTGTTCATTCACCTAGCAAACATTTTGTAAGTATCCACTGTGCACCAGTACTGTTCTAGGCAGTAGGGTGGACAGCACATAACAATCCGTAGTTTTTCTGAAGCTCTGATTTGTCCACAAATATTTACTGACCGCCCATGAGATGCTAATATTGAAATAACTGCCATCATGTCTCTACTGTTAATAGAACAAAGCATAAGGCACTGCATGTGGTATAACTATGCTCAGCTCCAGGGGGACACATTCACTCGTTAGGGTATTAAGTATAGGAGTAATATGTGCATTTTTACACATACAATGATAATGAAACAGATTAACAGTATAAAATGCGGTTAAGAATATTTTGAAAATGGGTTATAAAATTTAATATCATGCCTCATTTTCTTTTGTGTATCAAGAAAGTTAAAAACAGCAAAGCAGTCAAGATGGGCTCAACTAAGAAAAGAGATAATTTATTGGATTTGCTCCTAATAAGAATTTTCTGAATTATTGTGATTAAATATATAGAAAGTAAACAAAAATACTTCTTCGTCCATATTTCAATATGCAATGAGAAAAGACTTTCCAGCTTAAAAGTCAAGGCTAACATCCCTCATTAGAAACTAAGAGCTTTATAGATAATTTTGCTTAATACTTGCCTATGTAATTAATCTTTTACAAACTGTAAAGTCAGGAACCTAATCACTGTAATTTTAATTTATATCCACCTTAAATAATCCCAAACTCTCAAATAAATCTATCCTATTTCTATAAATAAAGAAATAAAGGTAACTTTACTTATGAATATTTAAGCTATTAGCATCCTAAAAAAAACTTTCCACTGGAAAAAAGTCTACATAGTAAAAAAGAACTAAGTATATAGAATTTAAAATACACTTACAAGGACATTATCAATTATAAGTCAAACAGTGTCTATTCCAGTTGTTTGGGTAATTCTAACAAAACTTAGGAATATCAGTAACTTTCCAAGGACAAAAAGACAAGAGTATCTTGTTCACTGTTCAGGAAGAAATTTAGGTTCACTCATTTGACAACAGAAAGGCTGGTCCTGTCCTTTATTGTTCAGAAACCATATATAGAATCACTTTTATGTCCAAAAACCTTACCATTAGTGTAGTTGTGAATGATCTTCACTATGCCTCAGAAATGTAATAAAAATGAATCAGGATAGCTAAGAAAATATTATCATTAAGTCAGCAGCCTTTGTTCCTTGTAATTTTTCATACTTAGATAAATCTTTGAGCTGTACTCAGCATGAGATATTTGCCATACTACGTAATAAAACATATGAGGCTTAGAAACAATAAACAGTTGTGTTTTGTGTATGTGGCTTAATTCAGTAATTAACATTAAATATGAATTCATAAATTCTAAAAGAAAAAAAATAATTTTTAAAACTTCAATAGATCTGCAAAGTTTCAAACAAATCTGCAAATAAAAATGCAAGAAATATGTTCTTATACCTACATGATTGCTTATGGAATTACTAGTTAAGATAGGCAACTGAACTTTAAGATAAAATTAAATACGACATACATTATATGGTGCAAGTAAAAGTGAATATCAAAGTACAACCTGCAAGAATGACTGGAAACGTTAGGGGTTTTTTGTTTATTTCTTTTTTGTTTTCCTTTTACTGTACATCTAAAAGTAAAGAACATATTCTCTTGCCACTTTGAAAATACAGACACTAGTTGGTTACCACTCCCTCACCACATACACACAGCCAAGGAGTAAACAGGAAAATAACCTTAAATATAACCACAGACTTAAGTCAACACAGCAGGGACATACTTATGGAATATAAAAAACAGAGTGCCATATTGAACACACTTTTTCAGAAGGGGGAAAAATCCATATTCTTTAAACTGCCTTACGAAGTGCCAAAATGCATGCTTTCATTTTTAAATTTATATCCATAACTTTCATAAAAACTACAGGTATTTTCCAGTTGGCTAACTAGTTTTTGATTCTGTTTCAAAAGAAGGAAGATAAAATGTTCATCTATTGTGGTCTGGATCTGGAGTGTTCCCCCAAAGCCTCATGATCTGGCGATACTCGGTACTGTTGGGATGTAGGTCCTGGCCACAAAGAGCAGATGCCTGGGGTCTGATCTGCAGGGGTGTGTGCTTGTCCCACCCTTCCTCCCAGACTTGGCTCTGTTCTGCCATGCACTCTCCCTCTGACTACCCCTTTCCACTATTCCCAGCTGCCCACCATGAACGGACTGTGACTTGAAACTGTGAGCTAAAATAAATATTTCCTCCCTAAAGTTGCGTATGTCAAATAATCTGTCCTAACAATAAGAAAGCAACTAAGATGACATTTAGAAAACAAATGCGTTAGAGCATAAGGAGGAATTATTGGTTTGATATTTAAAACTTAAATGTGTAAAAATTAAAATATTTAACATTATCTATGAATTAAAGGTTTTAGGTTTACTGAAAAAACAATGATATTTCTTTTGAGGGGTACAACCTTGCACTTTTCAATTATAAAAAACGCAAAAGAATAAGTCATAATAATTTTATCCTTAAATTTAAAAACATATTGTCAAGTGAAAAAGAAACTCTTAAATCTTACTAAAATATCACTGATTTAATATAGTAAAATATCTACCTAAAATATTTACACCACAGATCTATTTACTCTTTTCACATACACTGAAGTCATCTTAATGTAATTTTTAACCAACATTTTCATTGACCCCACAAATTTGAATAGTTGATGAAATATCCATAATTTTTATCATTATCCCTCTTACACTTACCAGTATCATAGCGAAGATGCTTCTGGTAATGGTGGAAACTTCAAGAAACAGTAATAGCAATTCTGTTTCACTTCAATTATTAGCAACTTTGGGTATACCTACCACTTCACCATTTTGTTTAGCCCATTTTTTTTCTTTTTAACTTTTTGGATCTTAGTCATCTATTCTGCTGTTGCTTTTCACCTTATATAGTTTTAGTGGTAATAAATCATTTTAAAATACTTTGTCACTGAATTTAAAAATAAGACTCATTTATCCACTAAAAGAACCTTATAAATCATCCAAGTTGACATGGGTTTATGTCTCAGACACATAGGTATGTACATTACAAAAATTTGTGTGACACCAAATAAATGTCACAGTAGAAAAATGAATATTTAAAAATCACCATTAATCACTTTTTACAAAGTCACTTTTACAAAAAGTGGTTTTACAAAGTTACTTTTACTGCACTTGGTCATTAACTTGATAATGCGGTATTGTATCCAAACAGTAGAAAAACCTAGTAAAGGAATGTACTAGGGGCTTTAGTTTTGAGATATCCCACTGTACAAAATAGTCATTAAATGATTCAGAGATCATAAGAAGCTAAGAAAGAAGGTTAAGAAGCAAAATAAATAAATAAAACAAGCATTTAGAAGCAAGCAACACATGCAGAACAAGCAAGAGATTAGTTTACGTGAAGAAGAGGCAACTTACATGGCTGTTGAGAAGAGAGCTTCTGTGAGTGGACAGACCGTCAGACTTTTGCAGCGTCTCAATCGCCATTTCAATCTGATAATAGATGTCATTAAAAAAAGGGCTCAAGACAAGATAGTAATAAAAGGCTGACCAGAGAATTTCTGATAAATTCTTCAATTTCTTTTTCAATGTTGGTTAATAAATAGCTATCACTAAATGTGTTTTCTCCTCTCCCCCCAACCCCAGAGATCAAATAAAAATATGCACATTAAGTCCAATCACAAAAGTAAACCTTTTTTAAACATTCTATTATTGTTATCAGCATGGAGACCTGAGGAACAGGAACCCCAGTAGATTTTCCTAGTGATGAGAAAACATTCTTGATTTTCACAGTTCAAATGCGGGTTAGTAACCACTCTCTCAATAGTCTCAGACCTAGAGAGTATTTAAAATTTGTTCTATCGTGTATGGAAGAAAAAGTATACAACAGGTTCTGGGTTTAATATTTTAATGCAAATATATACAAAAAAAACTTTCATTACGATTTAAAAATTACTACAACTATACATTCCCCTCTTAACCAAGTATTAAAATTGGGAAGTGGAGGGTCATTCGTATGGACAGACATTCAGATGTAACTATAGCTCCTACATTTTAGAATGTGGTGGTGAGGCAGAGAGACATTAGAAATAAGAGCAGAAATGGAATGTAGAAGAGAAAATAATTCAGAGCCAACAAAGAAAAGGGGTAACTACAGAAATGGGTTTATTCTATGTAATCTCAGCATATTATGAGAAATAGTAAAACATTACTTAAGTAGCAGGTACCAGTGATAAGTGGCAGATGCTCTTCATGACCTCATATATCAGGGCAGTGATCTTTCAGCTCTTTGTATAACGGTACACTTTATTAAAAAAGAGGTAAGGAGGACACTGTGTTTTGTTACAATATTAACTTTATTATAGTTGCATTATGCAACTTAAAAAAGAAAACAGACTTCTTTAATAATGTGATCTCATCAATACTTCAGTTTACTTAATCATTTAAAATATTCACATTCTTATACTTTATTCTGGCTATAGAAAGTTGTAATGTCTTGATAGTCTAATTCTTCCCCCTTCCAAAGACGAATGTAAGTGTAATGAGCACCCTTTAGTTTATATGAGCTTTCCAGATTCCTTCCTAGAACACTACCACATAGAACATACAGCATCACTTACATGAACGTTGAATCCTATTTTCTTCTGAACAACTTCAAAACCCAAAAGTTTAATTTTATTTTGTATTACTTTTGAAAGTTGCTAGTTCTTCACTGCAACTAATAAATGCAATACTTTGAAGGATGATTAGGCTAAGAAATTATGAAAATATGCTCAAAATCAATTTAACTCATTAGAAAGTGTAATACAATTAATTTTGTTGTTAATATTTTCGAGATCACAAAATTAGATGAACTGGCTTCTAAAACATTCTCTCAGAATAATAATGTTAATGTCCAAATGTATCTTTGAAAAACAAATGAATAAATAAAGCATCAGTGAAAACATACATTTTAAAGAGAGTAGTGTAAATATAATGAGTAAACAAACATTTTATCAAAATATTAAATTATAAAACAAACTTTTGTATTATTTCCCTTAAGAAGAAATCAATATGTGCTTCCCCCCACTAAGGGAAAAGAGATTTAAAAAAACCTGAAAAGATTCCTGTCGGTATAAATCATATCTAAAAAGAATTTGCTCAAAGCTGTAATTTGTTAAGATTCCTGCACCTTATTTAAAGTTTGAGTGTGAAAATTTTGAGTCTAATTTTCAGTCTAATAAGTTTTAAAAAAAGATCTATAACTGGTGACTTCCTACGTTTAAGTGGAACATAATCAGAAAATAGCTGAACATATCAATAATCAGAGAGAAAGAAACCCACGCTCTGGGTTTGTGAAACAGCAACTTAACGTTGTTCAAATCAGCTTTCCTTCCTTTAGTTACTTATTTTTTTGAGGCAAGGTCTGGCTCTAAATTTTTCAGTCTGGGCTACAACTAAGATCCTTAGCCTCCCAGACTGCTGGGATTACAGATTTGTACCAGGTCTGGCTTGGCACTTATGTTTCTCTCAGGAGCTATACGTTGTTAGAGTTCTGAATGAATTACTGAATTTGCTACTATGGAAGTTTTCAGATTTTCAGGTATTTTCCTTATAGGCCAGGTTGCTAAGAAATTGCCTTCTCAATTGTGGTCAGGTTTTGCTTTTGTCCTGTTTATTTAGGTGCTAGGAATTGAACCTAGGCCTTTTCTTGACCTTTACTCCAGTGACTTCTTCCCAGTTCTGAAGAACTTAGGGAAGGTGGATGCACAGAAAAGAGTCATGCAGGTGAAACTTAACTCCTCAGGGATGGATACAATGAAGTTTTACAATATGTTGGGTACTTGGAATTCTGGTCCCTCTTGTCATCTTATAATACAGAAAACAAGTGGGCTATTCCTTTGGCTGCAGGAATTTTCGGCCCTAAATCACTTAGATTTATAATGAATTTGTGGAGCCCAGAGAATACAAAGACCAAAACATGAAATGACAGAACAATCAAGAAATAAACACTGAGCTTTTAATACAAAGAGGACAACCAACCCTAGAGCAAGTATGCTGAAGCTTACTTAGAAACCCACAGCTTCCAAATACTCACAAATTCTCTGAGGCTCATTAATCCGTCCAAAGTGATAATCAGAATATGTAATTACCAACTACCTATCTGAAAAGAACTTTTGAGAAATACTAACAAATATAACATATTTATTGTATTTTTAAAATATAAAGGGAATTCTAATCTCATACAAGGACTACAGCCCTCAGTACATTTTTAACAGAATAGATTTTCATTATTACACAGAGACTGTGTGCTTATCATATATAAACAGTAGTTGCGGAACAAAGATCTAAAAATGCATACTATAAGGGTTATCCAGCACGACAGGTAGAATATATAGTCATGTATATGAATAAAGGCACAATTTCCTGAACAAGGCTATGTGTTACAAAGGTCAAAGTAATGTTTGGAAAGTTAAAAGAAAGTGAAAACAATATTCCTTAAGTTGTGGATGAGTTTTGCCTCCTTCTGAGAATGTGATTAAACCTGTAAACAATCTAGTGTCATGGACTTGTGTACATGGGGAGGAGCTGGACAGACAGACACAGAGGTGGGCAGAAAATGAGGTGATAAACTGTGGAACTAAATTATGATAAACTTCTGTTGGATTCATCAAGGATGAAATGGCCTTGTCAACCAGACGCTCAGGCACATCGTGGCCAGACTCACTGGCAAAAGTGACGCGAGAGTCAACTTACACGTGAAAGACTGGTAAGATACATCGCGTGCATGTGATTAAAAGCAATCAGAGTGAATTAAATAATTAGCCAATCTTCCTGGTAAGAAACACTTGTTTATTGGAGAACTGACAAATAATGCCTGACATTCTGGTAGGGGCCGGTTACTGAACGTTTTAGGTAAAAGAAAACAAGATAAAATGGCAAAATATGTGTAAGGAAGAGAAACACCTGCTAAAAGATAAGGCTCATTTAAAAACAGGTAAATTAGGTTAGAACAGCTGCAGTGTCATCAAATAGGATGTAGGCTATCGGGAAAGTCACGAGAAAGAAAAACTGACTAACTTGATTGCACTTTATATATTAATTTAGGACAGATTCGGAGAGAATGTAGACAAGAAGACCAATTCAGTGGTGCAGGGGGAAGTGAGATTGGGCAGCTGCGAGAATACGAAATAAATACAAGCACATTTTTAAGTTATACGCCTAAAGATGGAAAGTCTGAGGAAGTTTGTTAGTGCCTTCTTTTCATTTGAAATGATTTAAACAGTTTTTATTTCATCACTGGGTGATCAGAACATTTTAAATATATATATCAAATATACTGACGTTCACAGATTCTAAATGTTTTCTTGTTTATTTCTCTGCTCAGATGAACTTTATTCTGAAACACTGACCATTTTGTTACTAAATTTCAACTCTAAAATGCAGAATACTACAACACATTAACAAGAAGTTTTGTGATTACTTGAAAGCCAGACTAATTCAAGGCTTTGGCGATGTTGGTTGGCTATTTCTCCTGAGATTCTTTCAACTTAAAAATAAAATCCTTTTGGATTTTCCTATTTAAGGGGAGAGAGTCAAACAATTTTTTATGACAACAGGGTTTCCTTCTTTTGCTATTAAAAAGTGGGCATGAAAATCACTTTCTATTTTTGTCTTACATAATTGAAGCTTTAAACTCTAAGAGTACTTTTGCTTATTCAAAAATTAATTCTCAGGGCTAAAATACAGTGCCCAATTTTATCTGCTAAGAGATCTTTTTGGGATGAAGTTAGCAATAGCATTCACATTCTCCTTATAATTACCTAATGGTAGGATACACGGTAACCTCTCTGAGATCAGAGGTGGAGTCTTCCCCCTGTGACAAGATTTTCAATCTGGAAAGAGAGGCTTACAGGAGTACTATGTGAGATTACTGGTTAAGGTGAGACTTAGAATCTCCCGAGATAAAATGTCAAGTAAGAAAATGATACTCATCTCAGCAACTAAGGGCAAATAACTACTTTGAAAAACTAGACTATTCTTAGGAAAATGAAAGAAGACGCTTGGGGTGAGTTAAAACCCTTAAGATCTATTGCCTAAACAGAATTCTTAAAAAGAATGGAAATCTACTCTAACATTGGTTATCAAGGAACTCTTCCAGTGCTATTGGAAGCCACAAATGTTTTCAGAAAATAGGAGGGTTTTGCAGTATGTTTAGACAGGCTGTCGAAATGTTAGTAGAGTGGCAGGCCTCTAAGGCAAGTAGGTGACAAAGATCAATGCAAAGTTGTTGGCCTGGGGAATTATACATAGCCCTAAAAAGATCCTTGGCTAAGTCAGGAGAATCAGAGTTCAGGTAACATGGAGAATTCTCTACACTTGTACAAGAGTCAGGACCTCCGCGTACTAGTGGACAGACCAAAGGACGGCTTCAAAATGACTGCCATAAAAGGCAGTGGCGTGGAGCATAATTTGAAAAATCAAACCTGGTTGATCAGAGTGGTTTACAATGAAGGTAATTCAGAGAAACTCAGACCTCAACAGGAAGTGGAGAAACCCTTCTCATCTCCTATGACTTTTTCTGTGTCTTAATTTGGCTAATGAAAGAAAGAATAGGAACATCAGTTATGTTAGAAATTAATGTTTGGAACTGGGAAACCAAGTAAAATAGCAGAATTAAAATACAGACATAACTAAGCTTCCTTAACTAAATAATAAATTTTCAAACTGCATCCTCCCAGGGAATGATAAAAGTGAGTTAACCTCATCTGTGCAAAAATACGCCTATACTTGGGCTTAAATGCCAGTTAAAGATGATACAAATTGCATCTGTGTAAAGTGACATGGTGAACAAATGTGATAAAGCCAACCTTAGTTATTTGGAGTAGATTCAGTGAAAAAGGTATATAAGCCACCATGTAAGGAAGGATACACAAGTTTTGAGCGCACTAAATATGTACATGTTAGTGGTAGATGACAGAAGTTAAAAAGAATCTTCCATGAGTTCTCAGGAATTACAAATTGGAAATGTAGAAGAAATGTAGAAGGTGTAGGAGATGTCATGCTTCACATGCAGAAAAATAATTAAGGCTAGTATTGCCCCAACAAAGATAGAGCAACTTCTTCATGGAGGACCTGAAAGAGGCAGGTACTTATATCTTCTGAGACACAGAGACACACTATGATAAACATGTGATTTAAATTGTAAAATGAATCCTTTTTAATTAATGAAACAGTATCAATACTCTTTTGTCAGAATCCACGACAGGTTCATAATCTCCAAGCACCCAGGGCCACTTTAAACTTGTGCTATATCCAACCAAGAATCAGTATTCCTAAAAGTACCTTAAAAATACCACATAAGCCCTAAAGGAAAAAGGATGGGAACACAGAGAAAAGCAGCCAAGTAAGGTCTAGGGGTTCAGTAAACACTAGTTGTGTTTTTTCATGCTCAAAGAAGAGGTCAATATTGAGTGTTTTTAAGACACTGCAGCTTGTAAGAGAAAAATACAAAAGAAAATTGTCATTCTCCACTTGTACTTATAATTTCTCATCACTAACAAAAGAGGATTTTTCTAATAAAATGGCCTGTTAACAACCCTTGTTTTTCAGAGTTCTTACAAAGTCTAAGTATTTTGCTGAGTGGCGGAGAAACTCAGAAAACCTGGAATAATCTTAGATCTTAGAAAACTGAAGGAAAATCCTTATGACAGAATCAATGGAGAAGCTGAAGAGCCAGGGTGGTACAAAAACCCTCTGTGTGACCATGCTTTCGAAAGTGTCAGAGTAAACATCCTTTCAAAAAAATATGCGGGAAAATGGATGTCATTCATAGACACTTCTGGTACAAGCAATTAGATAAGCTGGAACACAGGGTTCATTTAGAAACGAGTAATAATGCTAAAAATGTAAACTACACTCTAAAATTCAAGGAAATGTTAAGTTGTACTAGTGCTTTGTATACTTTACAAAGAAAAATGAAATATTTCCTAGGATACATGGCTTGTAGACATATTTATGTACACCTATTGTATACATGGAAAATTATGATTCAATGTAAATATCAATCTGTCACTCCACCACATGCTAACAAGAAGGAAAAAGAATAACTGTATCATCTTATTTACTGTCTTTATAGGTCAGGCCATATTCTCCTGACCCTTAACTGGCTTTTTCATATATTTTAAAGGATAACGGTCAAAACTGATATATTCACCTACTACTATAATTAACAGTCGCCTTACACTAGGAATTATTTCCAGTCTACAACTGTTAAAGTTGGTGATTTGAAAATAAGATACTACAATGCCTTATGACTTATAAAGTCTTTTTATATTAAATCTCATTTGTTCTTCACAATAACTTTCTGAACCAGGATAGAAAAGGAATATAATCTCCTTGCTTATAGATAAGAAAAGTGAAGCTCTCTGGTATTGATAGGCTTTCTTGAGATTACACTGGTATGAACTATGAGATTGTAATCCACTGCTTATCACTCTAAATTCAACATTCCCCTTATAAATGAATATAAACCAACTGGAAAAACCTCAAATTGGTTTAATGAGACTATCTTCTGTGAAGTGGTTTATAGAATTTAAATGTGCTAAATTAATGTACTATTAATAAGATTTACTTCCCAACAGAAAAGAGTTTAAATATGATTGACAAATATTACTTAAAATGATTTAAACATGATCAGATTCTAAAGCTGCAATTTATTGGATAAATTTCAATCATAAAGACATTTAACGTGTGACAACTGCTTTTACTCTTAATACAGGTTACTTTGTAATCATTTCCATGAGCACTTTCTCAAAGAATGTTATTTCTATTTTCCTGTGAAGGGATGGTAAATTCTTGAAGAAAATCCAGTGAAGAGAATACACATGTAGGACCATAAATTTCATTCTGAATTTCTTCTGGTGTATTATTTTAATTTTGTTTGTATTTGAGATTAGGTAAGGCCTAAATGTTTCCACTTGGTGATTTCTGCTCAGAAAAGGTATTCTTAACAACTAGCATAAATATGCAGCCTCCACTGGCAGTTATTCAAAATAACCTCCAGGTTGGAGTTGGGGGAATTCCTAAAGGAAACTCTGCACCAACAAAAGAATATTTCCATCTTGTGTTTTGTTATGTAATCACCAGAACAGAAGTTTTTAAAATGTAGTCATGAACCAGTAATATTAAACCACTTAGGCAATTGTTTGAAATGCTAAATAAATAAAAAATAACAAAAAAGATACAACAAAATAACCCAATGGAGATTCTACGTGTGTGCGTGCGTGTGCGTGTGCGTGTGTGCGCGCGCGCGTGTGTGTGTGTGTGTCTCTGTGTGTGTGTACATACATTGTTTTTGCTTTGATCTCTTCTTCAGTTGTGCAAAATTTTTCAGTCACAGTGTTACAAAATCAGCTATACATGTCCTGGCCAATAATTCTTAAAAATTGTAATGAACAGAGTAGAAAATAGCCAGGGTTCACTGTATATAGTGAAGAACTAACTGGTTCCACCATACATACATATATATGTGTACAAAAACAGTTATAGGTGTGCACACAGAGTTGTACACTCACGAACAGGTAAGTTTTGAAACACAGTATAAAGGTATTTTTCATAATAGATATACAACTCTGAGCGCCTCATGCTAAGTAGTTAAAACAGATGTTATTGATAGCTCCCTTCTAGTCAATGGGTATCTTCTCTAAATACCTATATTATGCCCTTTGGATCCAGAAAACCTGACATAGAAAAATCTCTGATTAAGCTAAGGTTCTGGCTGTGATACTGATCTTTAAAGTGCAAACTGTGAAATATTAATACGTAAATATATGAATTTCCCAGTAATGTTGAAAAAAGGCTTCGCTGTGAAAGACTCAGAACAGGCTATTATTTTAGCTTTGGATTAAATTTTAAATGCCCAGAAAACACACATGTCTTCTTGCGCCAGAAAGCAGCAAAAGACAAAATCTGGATCTTCACATACTGAGTAAACAATTGCAGCAAACAAGTTTTAGGTCTTAGCAATGTACAAATGTATGAAATCCTTTTCTTGTCCTCACTAATAATTTTATGATACACACAAAATTTTTAAAATTATTATACTTTCAACCTAAAGTTTTAGCCAATTTGTACCACCTGAGGCTATCCCACACAATTAATGGGCAAAAGCATTTGGAAAAGAAATCTGTATAAACTGAAAGTATTCCAAGTTGGTTGAAGCCATGGTTGTCTGTCTTATGGGATGCCAGAATTATTCTGTAGTGTCCACATTTCTCCACCTCAGTGTGGGGACAATGTAAAACTAGTATAATCAGTTTATAAAAATAGAATTGATTTCTGAGACATTCAGAAGCACTGTGGGGTTGGAATTATGCTTTAGTAATCTTCTGGGTAAGCATTAAATAACAAGATTTAAGGCTGAGTTTATGGGTTGGAGAAATAGCATAGCAGTTAGAGTGCTTGCCTAGCAAACAAAGGCCAAGTTGGACTCCCCACTACCATATAAGCTTGCCAGGGTGGCACACACCTGTAATCTCAGCACTCAGAAAGAACACTGCTGTGCACTGGAGGCTAGCCTGGGCTCCACAGTGAGTTCAGGACTAGCCTAGACCAGAGAGACAGACCCTGTTACAAACAAACAAACAACAGAAAGACCAAGCTTTCATTTATAATATGGTTTTTATTCTGACTACTAAGAATTTTCACTTTCATTTTGACTAAATATTTAATTTGCATGAATCAAAAAATATGAGTTTTCACACTGTGGCCTCAGACCAGAAATTATAAAAATCACCCGGGTTCTTGCTTCAAATACATATTCTGGTGTCTTTGCCCATAAACACTGAATCAAACACCCCCCCCCCCCCCAGGAATGGGTTCACTGGTTCGTTTTAACCAGTATTCCAAAAGACAGACACTCAAGTTTGAGGACCACAGTGTTGTAACATGAGCAAATCTTTTTGGTTGTCCAGAGGCAGACCACAATTACTACATAAGTGGTAGAAGCAGGAAGGCAATCTGTTTAAAGGACGATGGAAGTGGTATATGGGCTTGTGCTTCTCTTTAAGTACCTCCTCCCATCCTCACTCTTCTTAATCTTTAAGTAATAATGAACTTTTTTTGTGCCAAATTATCAAAAGATATGCACAAAGTTTGATGAATCTAAAATTAATCAAATTATGAGATACTAACATTGTCATTTAAAAAATAACTTGGTGAGAGACATTGTAAAACTAACCATTCACAAGAAGTTTGACCTACTTATGGGTTTCCATTTCTGTCTTAGATGATCAGCCAACTTTCTGTTCTGGAATTGGCTCTAATCACCCATATTGTAAACCGTCATGTGCATGGAAATGCCAGTCAAAGTCAAGAGTGCTTGAGAGAATAAGTGACTAAAGAAAACAATCAAAGGGCTTGGAGGTGTAGCTCAGGGACACATGCATATCTAGCATAAATGAGGGCGCGGGGTTCCAGCCCCAGGGCCAAAACAGGGGGCAGAAGTCTCTATTTACGTATTTTAAATTTAATCATTATGGAATAAAAAGCTAATTTGGGCTTCAAATCCATGAATACAAATACAAAATATTCACTTTCATTCTAAAATGCTGAATAAGGATGGCTCTAAAACTTGTAACTAAATTTTGTGCTATTTTTCTTTCTCTAAACATTCAAATGTCTATCAAAGGAGGATGTTATCTGAACTCAAGATCAAGGTGTAACTTCAATTGTGCCACCTCAATGTCAAGCTTAATACTCAAAGCAAGAATTGTTCAGATACTTCTATTCAGGGAATATGAACAATCAGATACATTTTATAATTACAAAGAGCTTAAGAGTTTTTAAAATAACAAACCACTTTCTTTGTTAATAGATACCATATTCACATGTCTCTCACTTTTTTTGCTACACGTATCCTAAAAGTACCTATGAACCAACATAAACATGGAGTGGAACGAATTTGTATTTACACACACACACACACACACACACTTTCCTTCTCACTTTATGATTTTTTTGGGCACTTCCCACTTCAAAGCATACATATGCTGCTTCACAAGATTTAGTAGCTATACAAAGGGTTGGAAGTACAGGTAAGTGGTAGGGAGCTTGTGCTGCACGCATAAAGAAAGCGCTCTGTTCATTCTCATCACCGTGGGAAAAAAATGAGCTACATAAAAATCCACAGAAAGGATGAATGTATCAAAACTCAGCTCCTTGCCAGAGGACAACTAGACTTTTCTAATCCTTTTCTGTCACAAAAAATTCCTATAACAAATCCCACTGTTTATAAAGCAATTCATATATACATAAGCATTTCCAGTAGGATACAGGGTCAAAGGATATGTGTATTTTTGATATAACAAAAATTTTCACACAGCTTTCTAATAATATACCAATTTAACTTCCCATCAAAAATGACAGAGTATGTCTACTTTATTATATAATTGCCAAGGCTTACTAAACTCTTAAGCTTGTTATATGTGAGATGGAAAATGATATTTCTTCTTAGATTATTTTTAATTCCTTATTATTATGATAGTATGCCAGGTGTTTATGAACTCTCTAGGTTTCTATTTTTGAGGAATTTGTAAGGAGTGACCTATAAGTACATTTTTCATCCAAGTAAAATTAATTTGGGTATAAAGACTAACATATTGAACTAATGTAATTGTTTTCTAAATGGTTTACCCAGGCATTTCAACATCATTTATTGATAGCACACGACCTCTTCACTGGTGGAAATGCCATCTTTATTTTGCACTATTTTCATATATATATATATATATGACCTAGCTAAAATTCCTAGTCTATTCGACTTACTAGTTCCATTCATTTGCCTGAACAGTTATGCTTTATAATATATTTTCCTAAGTTATAATTCTTCTTACCTCTTTCTCATTATTTTTATTATAAAAATTTTCAGACCATTCTTATATTTTTCTTTATATAAACAATCTTTCAGGAAGATGAAGAAAATGTACTAATATTTTGATTGAGGCTATATTTAATATTTTAAGTAAATTTATAGAATGTCAATATTTGATACTGAAATCTCTTACCCTAGAATATGGCATGGCTTCCCAATTACTCAGATTTTCTTTATATCCTTCAAGAACTTCAAAAAGTTCTATTTAAAGCAGCTGAATCTCATACATAGTGTGACAGTTTATGGTCAGGAGTTTTCAATTGAAATGAAGATTTTTTTTTTTTGCTTTCATTATATATTGTATACTGGTGCTTATACCTAGAAAAGCCACAGATTTTACTACATACTAATTTGGTACTGCCTCACCTTACTAAATTCTCTTATTATAGTTCCATCTGAACCTTCATTGTTTTTAATCAGATACACGTGATTTCATTGACAAGGTCCAACCTCTTTATTTCCTTTTTAAATTTTATTTCCATCTCTTGCCTAACGATGTATTTCCTGTATTTTGAAAGTACAAATAAAAATCCTATCTTTCTTTCTTACAAGACAGATGGGAGAATCGCTAAAACCTGCACAAAGTTTAAAATAAACATGTAAATCTATTTCTAACAGTCTATAGATATATTACAAAACTCCTAGCCCATGAAGTTTAATGCTACTGATAGTTAATACACACTAAAATACCACAGATAGACTTTGAACCAGGTCACTCTATGACCAGCAAATAAAACTGCACATAGCTACACTGAGAAAGTGGATTTCTTTTCACTGGCAAAGCGGTAGTTGGGACAAGCACTGTGTTATATTTTCCCCTACTAAGTAAACCATTACAAGGGGCGTCCTTAATATTTTCTCAGTCTAACATTGACTAATGTTACTCTCAGCTAACAGCTAGTTTAACTTGCTTCCAATCCATTTCATATTTTATCAGATGACTTTATTTCAATGAGTAAAGCAATAAATTAGTGCTTTTTCTTTTAAAATTTATAATAGTTTCAAATTAGTAAATTAATTTGAAATTTGATTTGTAAAGATTGGAAAAATCAAGCCAAAGCTACATAAAGGCCTACCTACGTCACAATTCACCTCCACATCTATAGAATCTATAAACACTGAACCTTCCTAACTCAAACCATGTACAGAAAAATCTAGTGTATTACTATACACTGTGCTCTAAAATGCTGTTTCGGTATAAAATATATTTTGCTTTAAAAATGCAAGGGAATTCACTAGGTAGGCACAGCAGAGACTAAAGGCCCTGTCATTCTGTTTGTCTTAACCTTTTAGCTTATCAAGATTTCTAAGGAGTGGAATGTCTTACAGCCTTAACCATAAAATTATTGCCTCTAGATCTTATCGGCTACAAGGCTGGAATCTGTGTGGAACTGACTGACAGCTGAATGGAATATAGATGAAGTGATGGAGACTACAAGTCACTCAAAATTCCATTCTATAAGCTCTTTGAAAATGAGGTCCCAGAACCTTCAGTCAATTTATGATTTAGTGCAAGAAGCAGAAGATTCACAGTGCTCTGGCTGAGGAGTTTCAGTTGAGAATTCAGGTTGGCCTATGAAAAAATGGGCATAGGAAATCAGAAAACAATAGGATCTTGATGGCGATATGCCCTTATGTTCAAATAAATGGAGAAAATGCTTTCTTTTTTCTTAATCACTGACATTAACTGGAGGACTAAATTATTTTTATAAAATAAGAACTGATATGTATGCATAATTTATGCACAACTACTAACAGATTACTTTCCTTTAAGCATACCTTTACATATAAGTTTTTAATAACATGTGACTATGCTGCTCTTTTATTCTTTGTAGCCATAACCAACAATCCATCCTTTTTTTCCTTTAGTAATAAAGAAAAAAAAACAACTTAGCTATTTTTAATATAATCTTTTTTATAAAATATAATGAAGTCTTTCATGCACTGCTGCAAAAACAAAGCTCTAAGATATATGTTGGGGAAAAAAGACAGTATATTTGTTTCATTTCTGTGAAAAAAGTCAAAAAGCATTATGTGTACTCTTTATATAAATAGACTATTTCTAGGATGATACTTAAAGCACTTGGTAATAGTAATTCCTTCTAAGGAAGAAAATTGAGGAATACGAGTCAGAGGGAAATTCGTTACATAATTTTTTATATTTTTTGAAAGTACAACTTATAATTAATTCATATATTGAAATTAACAAAACATTCAAAATCATACAAATGGCCATTAATGACACACAGCAAATGAATAAGCAGACAACATAATTTTTTGGGGAGCTAGATGTATTCAATTTCTTAGGGGAAGCACTCACATCAAATTTATAAACATATAAACCTAACAATAAAGAAACAAGATCATCTACAATTCTTAATTTATTAGATAATTCTTTCTTCAAACTATGAGGTGAGCTAAATTGTATATAGATAGATAGATAGATAGATAAATAGATAGTGTATATGGTGACAGATGAACATTCAGTTTTCTCCAAATAAATTACAATATTGACTTTAATCAAAAAGATGAATAGCACTAATTTTAACAGATATTAGTGTCTCTTGAGCACAGCCTCAAAATTCATAATGTAATCTTATTTAATTATCAATAAAAAAACTCCATCAGTAACTATTTGATTTTAAGGACAAAAGTGCTATTTTCTAAAGAAAAAAATAAAGCTTATTAAAGCATATTGTTAATTATTATTATTATGTGGTCTGGTTCAAGATAAACTATATGGTAATGAGCTTATCAAAGCATATTATTAATTATTATTTGATCTGGTTCAAAATAAATTATATGGTGATGAGCATAAATCATACTAAATATATTAGTAAAATTTATATCTTGAAGTGCAAATCATGTTTCGTTTCCAAAATCCTAAAGTTCCACAAGTAGAATGACTTCAGAAAGAGAAAAAGAGATTCAAACAAACACACAAAGAGATACATTACTGTGATAGAATTAGAAGGAAGATATATGAGTCCAAGGTTCTGACTGCCACCACCTCTTCCACCTAAAAGCCCTTGCACTATTGAAACAGTAACGATAAATTCCTAACATTAATTTAATGAAATTTCAAACATTTATTTAAGTTGTAACTTAGAAGAGCTCATATTTAGTAATGATCCAACAAAAATGTTAGATAATTATTCTGGAAATTCTTATTGCCTTTTATCAGCAAAAATGACTTTTAAATGAGTATGTGCATATTTACATAAGTAAAAATATTTATGTAAAATATTTGTGTATATACATACATATATACACACACACATATATATATAATGAACACATGTATTCTTATAGAACCAATGAAAGCAAACAGTAAGTAAAAGGAATAATTTTATTTTGTTTAAATATAAATATTGACACACTGTATACTTTCTATATGAAATTTATGTATACATTCATCATATAAAATTTAATGTGTTGCCATTATATATTTTTTTAAATGATGGCATTCTATGTACCTTGAAAACTGAAAATGTTCACAACACAGAAACCAAAACTGAAATAGTAAAACATCTAATTGTAAAATGTTTTCATTTTAATCACATAACTAAATTCAAATAAAATTTGAAATTAAAAATGAAGTGAAAATGATTAAAAAATATTTCTAACATACAAAATTGTTCTAAGGTACACACTGAATAATAGAGTAGGTAAGAAAATATTTCAAGTGTCACTATTTCATTTTTGTAGTAGCGCTTTAATTTCAAATCAATTTTCCTTCAATTAACATTATTTGAGAAATTATTTACATACTAAATAAACTGTCTTTGTTCCAGAAAATTTTTTCTAATAATTTTAATTGATGGTATTTCTGTATAGACACAAGTCAAATCTAAAAGGAAATCAAAACAGTTATTCTGAGAACCACAGCAACAAAGCTTTGCTAGTCAGTAATTATGTTTTCAATGCCATGCCCAAGTATCTAAATTTAACTAGTTGTGCATCAACTGAATTAACTGACTATATGCTCCACTTACTTCTACACTACAACTGTCCTTTGCAATCCCTGCGGAATTGACTGCAGGAACTCCCACCAACATGAAAGTGGTGGATGTTCAAGTCTAAAATAGCATACTAGCCATCTTTAACCTATGACTATCCTCCTGTGTACTTCAAATAATGACTCAATTACTTCAAGTACGCAATACAATATAAGTTCTAGGTAAATACTTCTTCTATGGTATCATGTGGGGAATAATGACGAGAAAACAGTCTACACAATTTTGGTATAGATGCGATTTTTTTTCTTCTGAATAGTTCTCAATCCGTGGTGGGCTGAATGTGTGGACTGTGGAACCTGCGGACACAGAAGACTGACTGCATGTTTTCCAGTCACAAATTTTAAGCACAATAGAGATTACCCCAAACCAGTTCACTGTATCTGTTATGTGATAAATTATGGGTTAAAAAAGTAAAGAATAGCCAGGTTCCACAGGTTGGTACTATGTTTTTAAAGACAGGCCTGAGTGTTGATCAATAAATTGCTATAGATGGGGAGCATACAAGTTTTTCATACAGATCTACAGTGAATGAAAATGATGAATAAAATCAAGCAAGCTACCCTTCATGACCTGGCCTCTATGAAAAAAATGAAATTACTTTCTATAAATTGAAACTTATCTAACATTTGATATAAAGATGGTAGAAAATCTTAAGAGGTTTTCAACTCTCAAACTTCATTGCAAGCCTGGGCTAAAAGGTGAGTTCAGGACCAGCCTGGGCTGCAGAGGAAGACCCTGCCTCAAAAAAAAAAAAAAAAAGAGTGCCAAAAGTAAATAAATAAACACACTTTGTTACACTATACACAGTGACATGTAAAATTATCAATTTGAGAACCACAAACTCACTGTGAGTCAAGCCAATAAATATCCTTGGCACAATTGAAAAGGGAATCTAAATCAAATATATATGGGTAATAAATGCAAAGTACACAAAAATGGTAGCAGATATATTTAAATGATTGTGTATTGCCATATGAGTTTTACTGAGGGCATTTTTTCCTTGTAAAATTACTTTTTACTTAGCATTTATAATCCATCTGCCAAAAGAATTTCACAAAAAGAAAAATAATTCCCCTAGAACCATGTCAAACAGACATTTTATTCTTAATAAGACAACCTCAAATATAATAATTAAAATATAAGAATATTAAAAACTGATATGTATAACTACTATTTCCAATTGTTAAAATTCAATTATCTTACATGCTTATTTTACCGAAGATTACAATAATATACATAACATCCATTTTATATAATGGATAAATTAAGAAGCAAAGCTGTCCTATTGTATATACAGAAAACCAAAAGGGATTCCTTATCTTCATACAAGGAAGAAAAAAGAAATAATAAAATTTACCCTGCTAATTTATGAAATTGTATGTACAATTTTGTGCAGTGACAGAACTAGTAAATTTTATAGAGCTTAAATCCAATTGTTGAGGATAATTTTACAGGTAGTAGCTAAAAATTATCATGAATGCAGGTGGGAATGGCAAAATAAAATGAGAAAAGAATGTGGGAAGGGTGGTACAGCAGTGGGGCTAAGAGTGGACGAGACAGAAGGGGGAGCACATACTGACACTAGTGTGGTGTGGGAGCAGGACCAAGGGTAGATGAGACAGAAGGGGAGCACGCTCCATCCCTACAGCGGTACCCCAGTGGGGCCAAGGGTGGACAAGACAGAAGGGGAGCACACACTGGCCCTAGCACTCAGTTTCCCTAAGATTTGAATAAGGAGCCAGTACTTTCCCTTTCACAGAACATGCCTCTTAAGGAAGCTTTTGTTAGGAATAGTGTACAGGCTGGCATCTCTTGCTACCTCTTTTCCTTCTTTGGTTCAGATATAGCTATTTTTTATCTAGAATATTTTATGACTATCTGATAAATACTATAACTTTCAAAGCAAGGAAAAAATTAGGAAATCATTTAAACTGACCTTATTTTATTGATAAGGAGAATGAGATCCAGATAAGCTATGATTTATTAGTTGAAATTCCTTTTAGTACTTAATTTCTATAAATATGCCACTATGACTAAACAAGTTAGAAATACAATATTCAATGTCATAAAAGCAAGAGACAAATACACATAGGAAATGTCTGAAAAACACAAAGATAAGTTATAGAAGAATGTTTCCACTCCCAATAGTTTGAACTCTTCTGATATTAATGACAAACACTGAGTTAAACATAAGAGGCTTTGAAAAATGGCTTAGAGAAGTAGAACTGAATGATGAATATAGAAAACCAAGTAATCACTACAATTATACATGCAAAGCACTTATGAGTGCATGTGGCTTCTTCAAGAAAACCCATAAAATGAAAAATAGAAGCCTCTTATATTATCTTCCCAAATTTACTTCTACCTTATTTTAAGAGCAAACTGTATGCTAAGTTGGTGAGAAAGGATTCATCTACTTCTAATATAGCACCTTTGTGTATGAAATATATAGAAAGTCACTTCCGTTGGCAACTTGGCTTAAGGGATCATTTTCCCTTACATGCTTTATCGAGACCCAAAAAAAAAAAAAAAAGAAGTTGAGTTTACAGACTTTGATGATATTAAATTGTGCACAATTTTCTAAGATTATTTCTTAGGACACCACTTCAACATTCAACTTGAAAACTTCGATTTGTATGTATGTATATCCCTAACATCTTATTTGCTGATTGTTATGATCAGAGTCAACACAGTTTTCATGTGAATCACCTGTATTACCCAAAATATCTCTCTGGTAGACTATAACATGATCTTTATGTGGCACATTAGTGTATGTTTTTTCTTTTATGATTAAGTATCTATTTCAATATGTATTACAAAAAAGTTCCACATGGCTTGTTACTTTTAAGAGTAAAGTGAGTTGGTATAAAAGATACAGCAAGTAAAGAATAGTACAGATGGATACTGATACAATAAAATATAAGTCTAAGGCTTGACTGAAATACTGCTGTACACAATGCAACTTCTATGAACTGCCAAAATTTTATTGACATATTACCATTGAAACTATATTTTGTTTTGTTTTCTCATTTTTTTGTCTAATAACATAAGCAAATACAAAAGTTCTTTCTGTAGAAACTTAAAGTTCTTAAATGAATACTATCGAAGAAAGTTTGTTAAAAATCAGTAGTTTGTGGGGAAAAGTCCATCAGTCTGATTGCCCATCACTACAGAAATCTTTGTAATTCAATTAATTGTGGATGGGTACATACATATCAGTAAAATTCTGCACGATACTACATATATTCCATTCTTCAAGCTACCACAATAATAAAACTGCTTAAAACATTCTTGTCCAGTCATCATGATTCATTTCCCTTCATGGGAAAACATACAATAGAAGCAACAGAGAAGTTAAATAAACACCAAATACTTACTGTTGCTGGGGAAGCCCGAGTCGTGTGTGTCACCGAATGACCAGAATTTTCCATTGAATTGCCAATCAGATAAGTTCCTCCAGTACTGCTGATGAGTTGTCCCCCTGTGACGCCCATCTGAATTCCACCAGTGCCCACCATACTGTGGGAGGAGACCACGGTAGTCACCTGTGCGGAACTCCCTTGGGTATCAAAGTAATTCCCTCCAGTGTTTTGGCTGTACATCTGTGTTTCTGTATAAGGGTAAGTTGTTGTTCGGCTTTAGAAGAAGAACACAAAAGAGCATTAATTAGCTTATTTATGCCATTTAATTATACCTTCTTCAATACGGCTATATTTAACATATATAATGTAGCTTAGTCTTCAGAACAGGGCAAGAGGTGCATTATGTGTTCATTCTCCAAAGTAGCTTCCAAATTAAAGAATTAAAGGCATGTTCTTTCAAATAAAGACCTCAACTCATTTTTGTACTGTGGAGCTTCTGCCCTCTACAGGTGCCAACGTTTAGCTATCACAGAGATGAGCTTAGTTTACTTCCCTCCAAGAAATCCAGCCGAACCACTGCTTCACTTCCTTATAAAACCTGCAAATTCTGGTTTTAGAAAAGCTGAGGTCTGAAATGACCGGGGTCTAGCAAGTCACCTACTTTCATTCCTAAGTAACTTACAGTAATTCTCCGTGAAGGTTTTGCTAAAAGAATCCGAAGCAAAAACTTTATTCATCTCTGGCCCCAAATCCCTACCTAGTATCTCTTTCTGTTTCTTCACACTCAAGCTTCTTGTTTAGGAAATGACTATGCCTCCTCTTCACGATCTCACATTACACTTCCCAGCAATCCAAGTCAAGTTCTGTCTTTAGCCTTTCATTGAAACCACTTTTAATAAGGTCACTTATGACCAAATCTAAATATCAAGCTAAAATCTGCCGTCAACCTTCATCTTTTCTTAACCTCTCTGGTACATGTCAAGGCTGACCATTCCATGTTGCCCTTTCCTTACCTTTTCTGTTCTGATTAAGCCTATTTGATGGCTTTTATTTTTCATTTTCAATGGAATATAGGTTATATATCAAGATAGCTCTTTTAACATTAAAGCTCACAAGAAATTATAAACACATGCAGAAATGCAAAAATGTACACTCACAAAGATAAAAATTATTTGAAAAATTCAAATACCAAATTAAAATTCCAACTTCTTATAATTCTCATTAACTTTGTATCCCAAAGCCAGCCACTACTGGCAGTTTGGTGTGTATGTTTTCAGAAATTTACTGTGCCTACATTGTCTCTGGACTCATTAGTAGCATGTTCTCAAAATGCTCTCTTCACTGATACCAGAGGGATTATTTTGCTCATCACTCCCAAGTGACATTTCCTCTTACCTGTCTACCTTGCTCCATATGATTTCTTCTACCTAGAAGGTTGCACTTCTTTCTAACTACCCTCTTTTGCCCTGATCATCCCTAAACTCTCAGGTACAGCTCCTTATCTCAGAATTCTTTTTTGCATCCCTTCCTCCAAATCCCCGCCGCTCCTGATGGAGGTATTATTTCTTGTCTTCTGTACTTTCCTTGCACTATTTGCATGCATGAAATATAGCTCTCAAAATACTTATTTTTAATTTCCATATGTGACTGTACCATCACGAACTATATTTTATTCCCTTCTATAATCTGAACACAACACAATTGCCAGTTCATGGTAGGCATACTAGTCAACAATTAAAATATGATTCTACTTAAAGTATATATTGCACGGCCAACTTCACAAATTTCTGTAACTCACAGGCTTTAAGATCCTTGTCAAAATATTCGAAAGTATGCTAAACTTTCCAATATTTTCCTGGGTAACTTAAAACAAAAACTTAACCCTTTATAACTCTTTATACACTAAAGAGTATAATTATGTAATAATTAATAATGGAAGCTTTAATAAGATTTTATTTATGTGCAAGAAAATTTTCAAACTAGATAGTTACTGTTTTCCAGGAAATGCCATATAAATTTTAGTTTGGGATGATAAAAAGAAAACAATTCCATGGAGAACATTCTTTTTAAAGATAGAAAAATGTCATTTAGAAATACATATTAAATTCCCATCATTATTACTGTGTTTCTCAACTGGAAATCTCATTTATTTAATAAATAAAGTAGTCATTCTGATTATATATTTAGATGAAAAGAGAAACGAGGTCATTTTAATTTATATACATGCAATACAACAGTGATTTGACTTCAATGTGTTTAAAATAACACAATATAATATTGATATGCAAGTACAGTCAAGTAAGTTACATAATAGAGAGAGAGCAATAAATACTTCGAAAGAGGTAGGGCATGTAAAGGAGAGACTTTATGAAAAATCTGAAACTAAAAGCTACTTTTATTATCACAGATGAAACAGAACTATTATGTATATCTTCTAGGCTAGAAGAAAATAGATTTTGTAAATAAAATACAATAGCTAACGAGAGCTTGTAGTTATTTATGACTTACTATGCAACCCATTTAATCTTCAGGACAACTCCCTGAAGTACGCACTGCTATAATTCCCCACATCACGTACTAGCTCAATAACTGAGTTTGGCTAAGAAGCTTTATCCAAAGTACACAGCTGATGAAACATTGGTTTGGAATCTGAAGTTAGTCATGCTTTCAACCACTACACCAAAAAAAGGAACGTACGATTTTATGTATGTGTGTGTAATGTGTGTGTCTGTGCGTGCGTGTGTGTGTGTATTTATATAAGGATAATACTAGCCCTCAAGAGTAAGAGAGAAGTCATATTAACTTACGGCCACTATATAAGATTTTCTTACATCTTAACTCACCTCTTATTACCACCACGTTTTCCCCCTGTATTATCTAGGACAAGTTCTGCTAATGATGCATTTGCAATGGTAAAATAAGACAAACAGAAATGGCAAGACCATTTCACAAGACATGATGTTATCATATACTTGAATTTTAGAAATTCTATAATCATGGTAGTTGCTATTGCATCATAAGAGAAATATTTTAGGGATTTAATTCATTTGATTTTGCAGAAAGGCTCTAAGTATGTAATTAGTTCTCAGTGAACAAGAGTAATACAAATATGTCACTGACATAAAAATTATACAACCTTCAAGTCAGTATGAAAGTAAGGTGACAAAAAGCAAACTACTTTAATTTTATTTCTTCTCATTGGAAATGATTTATATGCTAGAAAATTATCAAAGAACAAGAGAAAACAGAAATCCACTAAAGAGTATGCCTAACCTATAAACTATCACTGTTACTCCTTTACTCAATCATGCCCAAGGGACTATGAAGAAGGCTTGCCTACTGCATAAACGTACACAGGAATCAAGATCAGCAATTCCTAAGGGGCAAAAAGGACACAAATATATTAGAAATGAAGTGTTATGAATTGGCTGAATTAACCATGACAAAAATGTACTTGCTATAGGAAATGGAGGAGATTTTTAAACATTAGGTTGAGTACGAGAGGTAGATCATCATAACATCTTTAGTCGTTGTTTGTAATCAGCAAACAGGCATTAACCCATTGTTGGAGGCCCTGGAGCAAGAGCCACAGTCATGCACTAGCAACTCCCAAAACTCTTTTCCATATACAAACACCTTAAGCTCCTGAATAAATACCGAAGAATTTACTTTTTAAAAAGAAGTGTCAATAGACAAAATAGTTCTTTTTCAGGTACTAGAAATAATGACTCTGTAATGTCGTCTACCTCACATTGACTTGATTTTTATATTGCAAACACTGAATATGTCCTTCATGTATGATTTGTCGCTTTCACAGTATTTTCTCCAGATAATTTTAAAACATATGTTTAAGAAAATTACTCAATTTTTGCCTGAAATATTAAAAACAGTTATTTCTGGATTGTACCTTTCTGAATAGCTGAATTCGCAGGCAATTTGTACATAATATAAGAGGTGCATATATTTTGTGTGTTCTGTTTTGATCACCACAGACGAACTCACGGAAATCATATATTTCTATAGCACAAGAAGTCCTTCCTGTGTTCTCCACACATATCCAGTAACGAATGTGAGCCCAGATATATGTGTGCTGGCTGACAAGAGCTTTCTCAGAGTTCACTCTACTATAAGGTTCTACATAAATGTCAGGACTCTGATCGATTAGGGTTAGTAAATCAGTGCTATGTGCATACCATCACACCTGAGCATATGCCTTGACTAAGCATGACCTGTGTGTGCTCTGCTTACGTATTCAATAGAATCATCGTGTCAATTTACCTAGCTGTAAGGATTTTTTCTCTGTTTTCCTTAGCCTCTAGCATCTTATCTCTAAGTTCAGATATACAGTATCTCTAAATTATGTTTTCTATTTGCCAAGCTTTTGACTATTCTCCCACCAGTAAGTATGTTATATGCATAAAATCAAGCAATGACATAAGCAGGATAAATTAAAGAAATAAAAAAAGTTTGTACTCTTTATATAATAAATTGCATTATGGGATACAATATAGTACTAGTAATCATTATATATTAGTACATGTTATTGTTTTGGGGCTACTCTGTGTGAATTCTTTTAATAAATATTTAGTAAGCATCTATCTGGCAGCTAGAACAGAAGGAACAAACCAACATGACCTCTGTTAAAGGTTTTACATGGCTATAAAACATAGGTGGTAAATGGGCAAAAACAAGAAGGGAAATATTTCAGGTGACACGAAAGGGAAAATAAAAAATAAAGAAAATAAATTGAGAGGGGACACATTAGACAGGTAGTCAAAGAATGTTATCCCTGAAGGATATTTAAGTTGAGACTAACGACTAACAAATGAAAAGGAGAGACTTTATGAAAAATCTGAAACTATAAGCTACAATAAATCTTACCTCCCTAAGTTGTGGATGTTAGGTATTGAGTCACAACAATAAGAAAGTAACTAATACAGGGGCACACACTTACTAGACTAAATGTGTAATGTGGTTTTTGTCTGTTGTCTAGTTGCTGTTTAATATCACTGTGTCTGACTCTTTCCAGTTAGACTTTCTAGACTTCCTGGAAATTCTGTGAGTCAAAAGTGTCTGTCAATAAATTCTTCCTTTTCCTTAAGGAAGCTAGAGTTGATTTCTGGTTCATGAAATCAAGAACTTCTGCCTTAAAAATCTTCCTATTATAAGCTTTTTACATGGGCAACTAAAACCCTGTATAGGAATAACTACATTTAGAATTATCAACACATTGTATTCTGATTCATGTAATATAATTTCCAGCCAGTCACCAAAACTACCTATTTGAATTTCAAAACAGATACTCATCTGAGTGCCCCAAGTCAGATTAAAGGCAGATGACAGACTAGAAAGGTGGCATGTTCATTATGTGAACAACACTAAAAAGAAAGCAGGTCTTCAGGACGAGATCAAAGCGACTGACACTTCTTTCTATTACCTAAGAACAAAAAGTAGGCAAAAAGTAATAAATACCACAATATATCACTAATAAATTGTTTGCCATCATTTAAATTAAAATGTATTTATTTTGGTCACTTCCACTGCTTTAAGAATAAATACAACAAAAAAGTATTAAGCTGTGGCTATAAATGCTAGATAAGAAATGCACACAATAAATATTAAAAGTCAGTAATAGTACTTACAGTAACTAACTGAGGTTTAGTCATCATATGTGGTATTTCAATACTATACATGTTGATAATGTACTGGGTATTAAAATCATAAGTTCAAATTTATATCATCCTATGATACAAATAAGGCTATCGTCTTAGTCACTTTCTCATTGCTGGGACACAACACCTGAAAGCTATAACTAGAAAAGGAAAGGACTGTTTTAGGTTACATTTCAGAGGTCTCATTCTGCTCATGGTCAGCTGGCAATGGCAGCCTGGTGGAAGGCACCGGTGGAGAAAGCTGCTCATGGCATCACGAGAAGAAGGCGCAAAAGGGAAAACCAGGCACACCCTCAGTAGCCCGTCACGTCCTCACCAAAAGGCCCCACTTCCTAACAGCTTATGAAATCCACAGAAAACATACAACTTTCAAATACGTAAAGCTTAGGGGAATGTTTGAGATCCAAACCATAATAAGCATCTTCACACATTATTTTGAATAACCTGCATGCAGCCTTTATTAAAACACTGATAGGTGGCTCCTACCCTTGAGGTTTCTCTGGTTAGACATTAAAAGTTGGCGTTCCTAACAGTTTCTTGTATAATTCCCATGCTATTTACTTGGAAGAAACACTTTGAGAACCATTGTAACAGAGGGCACTAAAAATAAATAATCCATCTGTCACAAGAATGGCAGGAATAAAATGCTCTTCACAACTATTGGTTCGATTAGCCTACTTGAATTTTAAAAACATTCAAAAGTCCTCCATTTTAAACAAAGTTCTATACTTTACAGCAGCTGTCCATGACAAAATTACCAAATTCTTGTTGTTATAATGGTACCTGAAGTACATAAAAAGGCAAACATAGTAAATATGTATATGGATCACTTGTTGTGCCAAAAGAGGTTGGAAATAAAAATTAACTTAAAACAACTCTGGCAGAAATGGCATTATGAAAAGTTTAATCCAGAGTCACTGACATAAACTTATTTATAAACAAGAAAAAGTAAGCAACAATATAGATGTGCACTAAACCCAAAAGCATTTTCACCAGGAAAAAAAACCAACAAGCAGAAACAAAATGACCAGACAAGACAAAGTTCTGCGAATGCAGGACAGAAACAGGTGAGCAATGTCGCCCAGATAAACCAGCAGCATCTCAACTTAATTTAATCCATTCTTCCCTGTATATCTGCAATTAACCTCCTCTTATCTCACTCGTGAATAATATTCTTCTCTTTATTTAATTCATACAACAACTTTAAATTGAGTACCTCTCGTGTCACTGTTCTAAGAGAAGAATTGGGAAGTAAAAAGCATCCCTGACCACACGTGTCTTTCATTTTTCTGGGGGGTGGCAGGCTGGTTAGTAAGTTAAAATAAACAAGAGAATAACAGATTTTTGAAATAAATGAGGTTTAGATTAGGAGACAAAAGCAAAATATCTACACTAATATCATATATTAGCTTAAGCCAGAAATAAGAAAACCTACCTGACCAATAATAAGCCTGAGAAGGGGTTGGTAAGTTAGGGAGAAAAAAATTCAGTCAGAAAAGCTCTAAGAGACATAGCAATTCAAGGCTAGGGTGGTTGGTTAACTGGTAAATTAGAGATTGAATACATTTAGTACAGAAAAACATCTGTTAGTTTTATCAAGTGAAGACTGACAATGACCTTGAGAAGACCAATTCACTGTATGGGGAAGAACGTGAACTTGGAAACAACTAAAGAACACACAGTCAATCCTGAGAGACTTTAATACAAAGAAGAATATAAAGATAAGACACAAGAAACCTAGAGGTAGGTTTTTGTCAAGTGAGACATTTTTAATAAAAGAAAGCAGCTAAAAGATGCATGTCATAGTTAAAGCCAAGCAGAGTGTTATGTCTGGGGTAAGGGCTGAACGCCCACACCCGAAGTTTGGCATAGTGCCAACTTTCAGGCACCTGGGGGCCCATGGAGCATTCCACCTAAGGAAGACCTCTTCTCTCCTTGGACTCCTGAGGGCCATACTGTTGGTGCTGTCCTCTTTAGAACCTGCTGGTCATCAAAATGCTCAGCCTCTGTGAGACAGCCTTGGACTTTATATACGCAGAGGATTTCAGTTGCTCTTTGAGGCACACTACTAAAATCTAAACCTTTTAAATTTTATATCCCCAACAAATATTTTTGCCTTGATTCCAAATACTTGTTGTAGCAGAAATTTTTATGAGACACTACTTTTGCAGTAAAAATACCTATACTAAAAGTGAATAACTTTCAGACAATACCAAGAGAATGACAAATTACCACCTTACGACCACTTCCCAAACCCCTATTTCTTTCTCCCCCGACCCATTAATTAGGTAATGCTTTCAACTAATTCTCTCCATGTTACATAACGGGAAATACTGAAGCACATATGCTATTTTCCTGATGCTATACTATTAGTGAAAAATTACACTTAAATGCAGGTTTCTGAAGCTCATTAAAAATTTATATCACAACTTGGTTCTAAACATAAAAACAGAATATGTTGATTGCTTTCATTACCTCCTTGTTCACTTGGAGAGGGGAAGAGAAAAACTAATTAACAAATTATTTCTTTTTATGTGTAAAATGATTCTGCATGTTAAATTACTTAACATAAAAATATCACAGTGAAAACTGCCTTTAATGAAGCATTTTTAGTTTTATTAATGGATGTAATAGAAGGACAAATAGGTAAGACTGGCAAATAATTAGCCTTTTGAAAGATATTTAACTAAAGCTACTGATGTTAAAAATTGTTAAATAGAGACTGTTTAACAAATTTTATACTATACAAAAATTATTATCCAAAAATTATTTATTTACTTATTGTGGTGCCATGGCTAGGACCCAGTTTTTTCGTGTGCTAGGAAAACGCTCTAGCATTAAGCTACAGTCTCATCTCAAAAAATAATTTATAAATTTATACAATATGTTTAAGTACAAAAGTATGATATTTTATGACAAAAGAGATTCACATGAATAACAAGACTCAATGTTCAATAATCAGCCATCAGAAATGGTAACTTTACTTTTCTATCATGAGAGATACAACAATAAAATAATATTGTATGTAATACTAATATTATGATCAATAATAAGCCTGAGAAGGGATTCAACTCTTCTCCTGTTAATACCAACTAAGTCAGGATTAAACCATCAGTATCTATAGATTACCAGAAAGGACAAAGAGTTGAGGGTCACAAAGTATGAACTCCAGGTTGTAACTGGAAAATACCGTGCTCATTTACTCATATGCAATGTGGGAGGACTAGAATATTTGGTCTCCACAACCTTCGCAACCCTGACATTCTGAGAAGTGATACTAGAATGCTTTTCTCTTTGGACAGATGTGAATTTTTGTGAGATTAAGAAAAGAAGCCCTTCTCCAACTGTACAGAGACCTCCACGATACGTTGCACAGCAAGACAGTTCTCCTAAGAGCTTCCCCTATAACTAGTCATGCGCTTACTTAGTCAGAATACCAGTGGATCTACAAGTGAGCCCCAAGATGTGTTAGAGTATGTATTAGCAGATGCATAATTGAAGAAGATATACTTTCTATCACAATTCCAAAAATTCCATACAACAATTTCTTTTAAGCTGAAGGCACTTAGAATACAAAATGAAAGCATAATATCACTTGCAAATACTAAAATTTAATATCTCTTAGAAAAAAGAACTTGAAAAGATTTCTTATTAATCATTTAAAGAGGATGAGAAAAATGATTGAATGTCTTCATAAGAATGTGCTAACTACATGATTTTCAAGAAATGACTCTCAAAGTAAGTTCAGTTCACATCTTTATAGATTTTGATTAAATTACTCTATGTCAGTAAGTTAGTACACAATCTCCTAAAATACACCATGAGGTGTTAGTAAGTATTATTCCAAGAGTTTAATAGTTTCTGTTTTGAAAATACTGGTTTCTGTACAGTCCACATTAGAAAGGCAGACGTGTGTATTCCTGAGTGTAATCATAGAACTCTTTCATGAAACTCGTATTTTATGCAACATAATTTGGAATATTATATGCTGGAGTTGATTACAAGTTGGTAACGTCAAGAAGAAGACCATGAGAAGGCTCTCCAATCCTTATTACAACAGATACTGACAAAATGAATTATTTTACATTTTAAAACTTTGGTCACCTCTAAATAGGTAGCAGCTTTTAGAGGGAAATCCTCATAAAACAAACTTCTTAATCTGGTCATAATACAGTGTGATGTCATTTATACACTTTGACTATAATGACATAGTAGTGACTCAGGGAAGTCTGAATCAAAAAAGGAGTTGGGAAGAAAAAAGATCATTTTATCAAAAATAACCATTTAGCTATACCAACAGCTCTCATTTGAAATGGACACTCTTTACATAGCATATGATGTTTCCTAGGTGGCTTAGCCACACCATCCTAAATGATTAAAAATTTTAAATTATAAGAATATACAGAAATGGAGAAAACTATGACCTAAATTTTGAAAAAAGCTCCTTGAAGAAACTATCACAAAGAAAGGAACGAATAGTAGTTTGGATTCTTAGAGAAGCAAGGATAAAATAAATAGGAATAAAAGTGAATTAAGCTACATTCTGCCTTAAGTAAAAAGTTACTCTCCTCTAGTACCCACTAACATAAAGAAATCTCAACTTTTAAGCCACACTTTTTGATGTGCTGGCAGAAACTGCCAATCTTCATAGTGAGAACTAGGTACACACTTTGGTATCATCAAATTATAATGATTACACATTCTCATAAGTGATGGCACACAGCTACAAGGGATGTCATCACCTCTTTAGGGGGACCGGGTGCATTACGGCTACGTGACCTGAGAAAGCTGCTGATGAGAGCACAGCGTCGGAGAACTCGTACCTTCTGAGAACAAACAGGTCATAAGGTCCCGGACTGGATGCTTGAAAGTGCATGACAAAGATCTGGGTCCCTGTCTTCTGGGACTATCATTATCAAAAAACACTTAATATCATACAGAAGGGGGACTCAGACCGTGATCCAAGTCAGGGATCAACTACTAGTTTTCTATTAATTCACTGGATAGAAAAAAAAAGGACACAGACTATTCTTTCTTAACACACATAGAAGTATATCAAATCAATGGAGTACAAAAACCTTAAAATAAACATAGATAATAATTGTAGGTATCAAATAGTAGCACCATAAAAATTATAGAAATATTGAAATAGCTTAAGATGAAAATATTTTGGTCATGTTCAAGAAAAAGCATTCATAGTCTCCTAATCACTAAAATTTTGAATATAATTCATGGCAACAAAATAACATTTCCTTATTAAGTATGCAAATGATGCTATAGAGGCTCTATTCAAAAATTGTACTTGATAGTAATGACATTATTTTAAAGATGCATCATCTCCCACTGGAATAAGAGTGCACATGTGTGACACAACCGTTGTAGGGGAGGATGTAGTCGGGCCCACACAGACCAGAACAAAGCTTACTGGGCATGTGGCAAGTGAATACATGACCTGGACTTCATTGTACATGATCTCATGGGTGAGCTACTGGGCTATATAAAATACACATAGGTGGCAATCGATAATTATTTTGAATTTTTTTGTTCCTATAAATTTCAAAAATCAGCTTTATAGATAGCACTTTTCTAAAGATTTATGAAAGAATAAACTCATTCAACTTCATATTTACCTATTATATAAAAGGCCTTAAGGTCAGTAGTAAGGTAATTTAATAATTCACGAGACAGGACACAGAATGTAAGAGTCTGGAGTAGGACAGAAAAAAATTAAGCAAATGACTGAAGTACAAAACTTAATAGCAATAACTAATGTTTATTGAGTGTTCACTATTTCTTAGACGGTACATAAGGCAGTTGTGATGAGCTAATTATCTTCATTTCACTAATAAAAAAAGGAGTCACAGAAGAGCTAAACAAGAAAACGAAGAATGGTGTATAGTTAACTCAGTGTCCAATCCAAGTACCTTTCCCCTTGCCACTTTTGACTTTACACACACGAAGCCTACAAAGTCCCATGCTCAGACTTCCTTGCTGTTAATTATTACTATGTGTCACAGGCAAGATGAAATGACAATTGATAATTGTGTGACCTCTATCAGTGTCTAGAAAGCCATTTATTTTCCTCTCACAATATAAAGATCCAAGTGGAAGGCATCAAGTACTTTGGGTTCATGCTAGAAATTTCAAAATCAGGCTTCAGGAGGTACCAAATCTCTACATAATATTCACAGGTATATGAAAAATGCAGTTATGCATTCACTAGAGTTGCAGAAATTTATTGATTTTATTAAGTGTCAATTACCTAATTAAATGTAACTAAAATAACAAAATAGCAGCTCACCTATTTTAATTCAAGGAGAGTTCTTACACTATGACGACATCATAAAGGCATTTATAGTATAATGCTAGAGGTAAAACATCAGAGTACAGTGCTGTCCCTTGGGGAAATGATAAGAAAAGTCAAGGTCCACGTCACAGGGATATGTCAGTCTATAAAGCTCGCCCTGGACTGGCACAAGGGTAGACATAAAAGAGAATGCAGAGAACACTATTTTAGCAGGATAAGAAAAAAAAAAAAGGCTCTATGTGTTCAAAAATAGAAACACGACCAGGCCTGGTAATGCAGGTCTACAATCCTAGAGCTCTGGGAAGAAGAGGAGGATTCCAAGTTGTCTGAGCCCAGCTTGAGCAATTTGGCAGCCGAGGAGACCTGCTGCCACACTGACAATGACCAATAGGCTGGAAACGCAGCTCAGTGAGATGGCTCTGAGCTCCATCCCCAGTAATTTTTTTTAAATACACGAAATTGGTGGAAGGCGAACTAGAGAAGCAAGAGTGAGAACAATGCCAAGATGCCAATATGGTTTCTCTCTTGCAATAATGAAGGTGATGCTGAGTGACCAAAGTAATAGAAAGAGTCAGAATTAAAGAAAAGCTTCCTTCAGCTTTGCATCATCTATTACATACCAGGCATATATTAAAAATATTTTAAATCTCATAACTTCACAACAGCTTAATCAGGGTAACATTATCCTCATCTCAGGTCCAGGGGAAGAATAACAAAAAGCTCAGACTATTTACATATGCTGATCACATTTAAACCAAGATTCTTAAATGTTAACTTTTATATATATACATTATATATATATATATATATATATATATATATATATATATATACACACATACATACATATATACACATTTTACATATGTATATACACATTTTATATATATATATATATATATATATATATATATATATATATATATATATATATATATACACATGAAATCTATGAGTCACACATGCTCTGGAGGTGCACACCCCCCCCAAAAAAATTCTTGCCACCTCAGAGCTTCAGTGTGCCACTCATGGAGACCAATGGAATCGCCAAAAATGAAAGAATGAGAAAACAGAAAGCAGAGAGATCATCCTAGGGCAAGTCTACACCACAGCGAGGTTACAAGAGTCAGGGAGAGAATATGAATTCACTTCACATAAACCCAGAAAGCAAAAACATTGAAATTAAAATACGGAGGCTCGACAAAAGCCTAATGACGTGGGATGATGATAAGCCCTGTTATTTACAACATCGTGACTATTAATTCAAGTGCCTGCAAAGCCCAACGCATTCACAAATTTACATTATTGAAATGCAAAGGATAAAAGTTGGATTGAAGGGATCAGATCTGGAGAGGAAAAATAAGTAGTTAATCTATTTTAACAAATGTGAAATGGACACAAAAATCTAAATACTCTAGTTTATGCTAATTTACAGATAAAACCATACCTACACAATTCAACTTATATGCAAAACCAAAAAATGCAGATTTATGAAATTATTACTATAACTTAGAAATCACTAAATATAGAAATCATTAATTACTGAAATATAGAAGTTGTCAAATGATGTTAAATTTTTCTTAATATACTGAAAACTATTAAACAGCCTAACAAGTGCATTGATTTAAAATAAGCTACTAAGTTTAAATGAGAAAAAAAATGACCATACATACTTAAGAAGTAGACAAAGCTCTAAAAATTGGCTTCAATTCAATAACTCTGTACTTAAAAAAAATGGAAACCAGGAAATAATCTGAGAACAGTGAGATGTGTTAGAGCGTACAACTTTTTCCTCTGGATGCAGGAAAGAAGAAGATGCCCACAAACTCACATTGCTCCATTGGTGTAGACAGTGTCGCTTCCTTCCACGTACTGCACCTGAGCGGGATATACATGCTGGACCTGCTGCACAGTCTGTACCTGCTGAACCTGAAAAACAAATATTAGGGTCCACGTGAGAGGTAGATATGCCGGAAGGCACATACAGCGTTAGATTTTTCCTCAATGATGCCTCCTGATAAACATAAAAATGGTTTAAAGAAAAAACTGTTGCCTGATACTCATTTCAAAATAAACACCCAAGGGAACAAGATAAACTAGCATGTTCATGGAATACATACATTCTGTAACATTCTTACAGTTGTATATACATTGACTTTTCTGTACAGCCTCTATCACACTTACTCCTCTCCTTTAGGTCAATATTTTCATTCATTTTTCGCTTGTCCTTCCATTGCTTTCCATCATATCTTTTTGGTAATATAAGCAAATATGCAGAAAAGTACATACAAGTACCCATGTGCAGACACACATACATATACATATATACCATATATTTGTACATATGTATTATTTTGAAAGAAAAAGCAGAATATTATACCCATTGTTCTGAACCTGCTTTTTTCATTTAACAATACAAAGTAAAATTGTAGTTCATTTATTTTGGGTCATATATTTTTGGGTTATATACTCCAAAATAATAAATACATTCATTTCTTCTTATCTGGAATAATGAACAATTTTCCTAAATACAAAAATTCAGAAATGATTAGGAAATAAAACTTTCACATAGGAATTATAAAATTTTATATATAATAAATAAGCAAAACTTTTAGAAGAGTTCAGTGTTCTAAGACCTATATACTTTTATGTAATGCAACTATTAGGTTAAAATTTAAACTTGGAAATGGTGATGATACTTTACATACAACACCATAGGTGAAATCCATAAAAGAAAATATTGATAGCCCAAATTTCAATAAAATTAAAAACTTCAACTATTTGAAATACACTCTAAAGTGAATGTAAAAATAAATCACAGATCAGGGTGAATAACTGTCAAAGAATGTATCTGATTAGAACTCTTATTTAAAATATATGAGATACTTGAAGCATAATAATCAGAAAGCAAATGACTTGGTTATCATAAGAACTAACAACATAAGACATTTCACCAACATAAACAGATGGCCAATACACATATAAAAAGATGCTCCACTTCAGATGTCATCAGAGAAAAAACAAACCAGCAATGTGACATGGAATGGGGAAAATGTCCATCTAACACAAATGTTTTATTTAAAAACAGAGAATACAGGAACAACTGAGAAAGGGGAAAAGAAAGGGAATGTGAAGTTGTTGCAATATCTACACAAAATTCTCAAGTTTAATGTAACTAATGCGCACTGAATATACATACTAATAAAAAAAAGAGGGAACAAAAAAGATCAACCAAGGGCAGCCTGGGCTACACACTGGGTTCAGGACCAGGACTAACCTGTACTACAGAGAGAGACCCTGTCTCAAAGAAGGAAGAAGGAAGAAGGAAGAAGAAGACGACCAACAAATATTACATAGTTCTCTTAGTTCTCGTCTCTAATATGGAAACCCAGAAAGTAAATAAGTAACAGTGTCAAATAAGTGAGATTCTGGAATTCAGGGGGAATGGGAGAAAGGATGGAAGAGGGAGAAAGGAAACAAGGGGATGTGAGGTTATTGCGAAATAGATGCACATAAAATTCTCAAGTTGAATGCAATTTCTGTGTATCACATATACATACCAATGAAAAAGGGAAAATTCATAGAAGTATCTACTGATTAATTTCTCTTTCAAAAACATAAAGACAAAAAAATCTTCAACAAGCTTCAAGTAGATCTAATACAACAATATATGTATAGGTGAAATTTAGCCTAAAACCATTACAAAAAATACATGCAAGTAATAATATTGACAATAAAGAAAAAGAAACTGCATGAAGACATCGACAAATGCTGGAAAAGCATTTGACAAAATTCAACACCCATTCATGAATTCAAACTAAACAGAAATACACAAACACACCCTTAAAAAGTCAAAGATAGAAGGAAACTTACTCAATCTGACACAGAGCATATAATGAAAAAAGTACAAATAGCATACTCTACGGTGGAAGGCAAATCTTCAGCACTTAAAAATATTCATTGTTTTATAATAGCATTGCAACTCATCTTCTAAATTCTGAAATGTTTATCATA
Source organism: Ctenodactylus gundi (assembly GCA_004027205.1). NCBI lineage: Eukaryota > Metazoa > Chordata > Mammalia > Rodentia > Ctenodactylidae > Ctenodactylus > Ctenodactylus gundi. Next base: position 106,057 of record PVKB01004720.1, read on the forward strand.
TTTTAGATATTAACAAAATAATTCAGACTAAGGTATAAAAATCCTCTCATTAATAACATCTAAATCTCAACAGATTCAAACATAGCCTCTCTACATATAACCTATTAAAATTTCATATATTTGCATTCCCTTTTCATGTTACTCCCATTGTTTTCTTCACATAAATTCTCACATTAACCCACTCACTCTTACCTTACAGGCTTGATTAGAAATTAGTTTCTTGGGCTAAGGAATGTAGCTCATTAAGTATAGAAAATAGAATGGCATCATTAAGCCTGCATGATAATTACAGGAAGTCCTAAAAAACAGATAATCAATTGCTTCAAAAATACCTTGGCTGTGCAAATTTTGTCTTTATCTCACCTAGGTCCAGCTATAAGAAGAATAATAAATGTTCATCAGGGATCACTTAGTATCATAAAACTGCATAATTAAGTAGAAATCAAACTTAGAAAACACCTAAAATTTCAGAAAAGAAAAATAAATAGGTACTGGCTAGCTCATTTAGTATATATATATATATATATATATATATATATATATATATATATATATCATATAAAATTATCTCTTGATTGCGTGTAAAATTTCCATAAAATGTAAAAAAGTACAGCAACCCTTATAACCCTTAATGTTATCTACAAAGTCGAGGAAAGCTTCTTAAAAAAACTTCTGTTTACTTTCTTTTATTTTAGAGTTTGTTTCTTCTATTTTGTATGCTTGTCTAGCAGGGAGGTTCTGCCTTTATAAATAGCAGAGCATTGGAAAGCCACAGAAATGTTCCCTTCTACCCCAAGTGACAATCAGGCAGGAGCAGGAAGAGACCTGAGTCCACAGAGCAAGTCTATTTTGGACTCAAATATCCAGTCACACGATGTAAAATGAAAACAGCAAAATCCCAGTCCACCCCTGGGGGTACACAAAGGGTATTGATTTTTTTTTGTATGTTAGTATATTCCTGAAGAGTTCAGAACAAGGTATAAAAATAAATATATAACTATGTAATAATTACACAATGCTTTATACCTAGCAATGGAAATGCCCTGAGAACATTTGTAAAATTTATGTACATTCTAAATGTTGACAGGTATATATTTTTAAAAACACAATCACAAAACTGTGTATTATTCCAGAATGAATCGACAGCACTTTCAATACTGTTTAATGCAGCATTAACACTCACTCTGCAGGTTAAAAACCATAGGTGAAAATTTAAAATTGCCACCTATTTTTCTCTTCCTAAAACAACTGATTCAAATTCTTCAAATATTAATTGATATTTTCATATGTTAAACATTGGTTTCTGTTTGAATATCTGCAGAATGGCTATGTATTACAAACTTATTTTCTATTTTAAATTGTCATCACCTTGATGCAAGACATAGTCAGGTAAGCATTTCTACTGGAGATGAGAAAATGCATGTCCTGTAGACATTTCATTACCGTTCCCACATCTTTATTTCCCGCCAATCTTTGACCAATCTCTACACTGGTTGTTGGCCCTATGAAGCCCTTAGAGAAGGAGATGATTAAATAAATTTTACATGAAATTAGTTTTATCTTTTAATTTCATTGTCTTCTCTAAAATAAATTCTAAGAAGTGTTTCCAAAGACATGAGTGTATAATTTTCACCATTTAAAATTTTAAATAAACACTGTTATCCAAAATGTGACCCAAAAAGAGATAGACAAGATTGAAATAGTGCAAATAACATTTTTTTATAATCAACTGTTCAGTGAACACAACTAACCTGAATATATTAAGTTAAAAATAACTTTAGGCTAATTTTAAAAGGTTATCAAGTACATCAGAATGTTAGCAGTAATGAGGTCTATTACATTATGTACCAGAAATCTAACTTTTATCAACCAAAGGAACAAATTTCCCCAAATATGAATATATGCAATAGTATATTCATGTTCAGAGACCAGATGATTAAGGAACTTATAATTCTTACTAATACATATTTAAATGAATGGAAGACCCTCATGTTACTGCTTAAATGAAATATTATAAGTAAATCTGCTTATTTTGTGGATTTTAAAAGTAATTTGTATTATTTATAAATGAAGTAATTACCTTACATATCAGAGAAAATTGTATAGTTTAATGAAATCAATTAGTATATTTGAGGACAAATTTATATGGCATGTTATTTTGGATGTGCTTCAAGATAATTAAAAATAAATCCTACTTCAAAACAGAAATTCTTTTTCAAGAGTAAATAAAATCATTTATAACTATTAAGCTCAGTAGTTAGAGAAGAACCATTATAGTCTCTGTAAAAATTCTCATGCCAAAGTCTTCATAAAAGAACATTCCTTAAGCATCTCAAATATTTCAAATCTGAATTCTAGAAACTGTCAAAAGCCATATTAAGATTATTTTAACAGACCAAGCACAGACATGAAAGAGTTCTTTGCAGATTAAAAAAAAAAACATGAACAATAAGAATACTTAGGTGAAGACAGTTAGGTGACTCACTAAATGTGAAGTGGGATGGAAAAGGATTTCATTAATAACAGGCACTGGCCAAAGGACAGTGGAAAGGACAACAGGAAGACGAACATCAGAGTAGCAGCAATAAGTTTGTTAAAGAGCCACTTTGTGAGAAAGGAGAAGTGACAGAACTCACTCGGTATTTCTGACCCAGTAAAACAGTTGGAAAATGATGGGACTGAGACAAGACAAGTCAAATGATGGAGAGACTGCAGTGTGCAAATGCTAGAAGGAGCGAGGGGAAGTGGGGAACACACAAGGGAAAAACTATCTGCCCAACAGGCAGAGGATTATGAAAACAAATATTATAAACCTAAAGCATAGTTTTCATTCTGGTGAAAAGCAAAATAAACTGCACATCACATATTAGTTAATAAATCTTGCTAAGAAAGATTCCAGCAGATATTATGAACATTCAAACTAAGTAATAGGAAGAAATTGCTTGATGTTCACAGGATCACGGCGAGGGAAGAGCATATGACGTGGCAGGACAGTTTAAGGGAAAGCTACTTAATTTCTCTCTCATATTGTGTGACAGAGAACAAGATATATCCCTGGACCTTCAACATTAATTTACAGAATTTGTCCTAGGATATTCAATGTTAATTACAAAGTTATGGTTACTCTTCTAGAAATGTTCGCTCTTCTACATGAAAAAAAAATGTGGTAAACGGAAAAGATTTTAAAAGCGTATTGTTAATTTAAAAGACAGAATTCATTGTAAGAACAGAATGGAACTGATTTATGCATATTATAAATTCCTTCTTTTGCCCTGTGTTAGATGATTTATCACATACAAACTAGATAGTTTTTGTTTTTCTAAAAATTTCAGCTCATTGGAGGTGGTTTTCTTATAGTAGCCTAAAAATATAATGCCTCTAGCAGATTCAAAGTCAAAAAGTGGAGAAAAGATTGTTTCCTAAACAAGGATACAGTTAAATGAGAAACTCAAGCTTTGCAAGATTTACTAAATCTAGATGGTTGCTATAGGAAACCCAATGTCAGCAACGTGTAGGTAATGCAGCTGCACTTGGACTCCAAGCAGAATCATAGGAAGCGCCAACGTCCTGACTCACTTTCTTGTACTTGTGACCATATGAGTAGGTAGAAATCAAATGAAAGTGGGTTAAGTCATTCTTAACCTCCATCTATCTCTCTAAAACCACACTAGCATCAGAATGCAAAAGGTAATTGAAAGAGGTGAAGAAGATTTTGATAGGCAAAACTGGGAGTGTTTCTGGGAGCAGAAATATAACTTAAGAAAAAGTTAGTTTATCATTTCTCAGTGATAAAATATAATGTATATGTTTTTAATGAATATATATTTATAATGTATATAGCTGTGAGTCAAAACAAACACAACAGCAATTAGTTGTTACAAAATGAGTCTGTTTATCACAATTATAACAATGTTTTAAACTTTATTTCACTTGGGTTCCTGCAGAGCTGATCGATATCAAGAATCTAACACACTATGTAATAATTTCAGCTCCTCTGGTCCATCTAGTGATAAATGCAACTACTGAAACAAAATATCAAAAAGGTAACCACCAAAAGGCATAATTTTGCATTTTAAAAACCTAGATGGACTATTAGATTATGCACTTAAATGTATTTCAATGTCAAAAATACACAAATGCAGATCCTATATTCCTCCTACTGGCCACTGAAATGATGCTTATTTGCTGAAAACAGAGGTGAGACATTGGGTTTTAAGAGGCAGCATTCTTTTCAGGCAGAAAATGACTAATTAAACTAATGTGTTGGTAGCCAAAAAAACTATAACCTAAACAGTAGATCTTCTCAGCCATATGTATTATACTTATGCTTATATCGATATTAATAGTGATGAGCAATATTATTTCACCTCATCTTCACAAAAGTCCCAAGGGTGAAGACAGTAGGCATATTTTCATTTTACATATAGTGGCATAAGCACCGAGACACAGAGATAATTCAGACGTAAGAAATGAAACACAACAGAGATTCCACATTCTCTGCCACCCATCAGACTTCTTTCAACAATATCAGATTTGCACCAAATACAAGACAATAAGAGTAGTAGTACAAAACCAAGGCATTAAATAACAATGAATAATATACTAAGAATTAAGTCTCAGTCTTTACCACCTCTAACATTCAACAATCTCACTTTTCTTTTTTTTTTAAAGTAAAGAATGACTCTGTTAGGACTTGTCACACAATGTAGCTAGCCACATGACCCAAATATTGTTGCATTTTAATATTTATACTGAATTCATGGTGAAAGATGCTGATTTTTCACGTTAGAAAATTTTAACTTATGCAGCTGTGTAGAAAACTATCATGCATGAAAGTTGTGTGGTAGTTATCTTGGATAAAGCAAACCTTACACAAGACTGAGCATTACACAATGCAGTTATTTCATTATGTGAACTATTAACCTAAATCTCTGAAAGTAAAAAATAAGCAGCAGATACTATCACAATGGTACAGTTAAATTTTGACCAAACTCTTGGTGTTGTGATGTTTTAGCAACATCTCATTTTTAACAATCCCAATATTTTTACATAAAAAGTATACACAAGGAAAGTTTCAAACAGTGAAGAAACAGTTCTAGTAAATGTGGCCAATTCTTTCCTTCTGCCCTTCTTGCTTCCTGCCATTTCACCTCAAGAGATAACGAACCACACACATTCCTCCCACCCCATACCATAAATTCACCTTCCTGTGTCTTTTGTGAATCCCTGTATTAACCAGGAGAGATACTTTCTGCCATGCCAGGTAACCTTCACATAGTTCAAGTCCTGTTACCTATCAACAGAAGGGCACAGTAGGCCCTCATCCAAAGCTCATTTGAGACCCGGTGAAGTAGCTGCACAACCTTGCATCATAATTTTTATTGCTGTTTTGAGACAAGGTCACAATATGTAGTCCAAGCTGGTCTTGTACTGGCTATGCAGAGCAGGCTGACCTGAAATTTACCATCTTCAACTTCAGCCTCCTTTGTGCCAGGATTATAGGCATGCACTATCATGCCCACCTGCAATTGTGTCACGTTGAAGAACCTCTTTAGGGACAAGGGATCACAGAGGCATACTCTCTCCTAAATAGCTTCCTTCTAAAATATTGTGTGTCTATTTTGTCCACAATCTTCTAGTGAATATATGGTACTTGTTTCCGCCTAAGTATATGGGAAAAATTTATGTATCTGAGAGTATTACCTCTTCATAGGACAGCACATATACGAATCAGACAAGACACAAGGTGTCTGTTACTTGGTATTGTTCACATAGCAACACATCTTGGAGCTGTTTCCAAGTGTGTATATGATTGCACACATAACTAGGCAGAACTATTTTTGATTGGTTTCAGAGTACTCCAGTGTAGAAAGAGCTCAGCTTACTTAACAATTTCATTATTAATGAACATTTAGATTATTTTCTCTATTATAAAAAGTGCTATAAGAAAAGAATGTATCTGGTTTTATTCAAATACTTCATGAGGCTGATTTCTCAGTGTTTACTAGTTTTCATGTTTTATGAGTAGCTATTCATGTCCTTTGGTCTTTTATCTATTTTATTAGTTTGTCTGCCTTTATTAATTTTTTATTGGCATTCATTTGTCTGCCTTAGGGAAACAAATCAATATTTTCTTTTTTATGCGACTCATATCATTTTACGTTTGAGATTAGATAGGGTATTAATTAGCTTTTTATTGTCTTTTTTGTTCTTTATTTTTTGAGATGACTTTCTATGCTGCCAGGTTGGCTGTGAACTTGAGATTTTCTTGCCTCAGTCTCCTGAACAGCTGAGATTTTAGGCATCCACCACCTTTCCTGGCCTAACAACTTTTATCTGGAAAAATAAATAAAGCTTTTTCTATAGGCCTGGTGGTGTTTATGTTGTATATAAGGTGATCCTCTCTTTGTAAGATTAATAAATAAGATTCTCCTTTTTTGTTTTATTTAGAAGATTTAGAGCTTTAACACTGATAAACTCCACAGTTTGTTTAGGCCACTCTATCATCTATTTTGTGTATCAAAATAAAGGCAGATCTTCAGTATTTTCTGAAACTCATTCAACATTTAGTTTTCCCAGTGCCATTTATTTGCACCCCCAACACTGTATACAGGGTGTGGAAGCCGTGGGGACTCTTTTTTCCCCCATATTATTGATATGAATAAGTGCAAGATTTACAGTTTACAATGGAGTTGAGCATTTTGTGCACATACATATCCTGTCAAGGTGACAAGCGCTTTCCCACTTTCTTTTGTCCCTCCCATTACCCACCCCGCCCTCCCTCCTAACCCACCCTACTCCCCACTTTCACTTTGTTCTTTGTCTTACGTTCCATAGGAGTTATGATCTGGGTCTCTCATATCAGAGAGGCCCTTCGATGTGTCACCTTCTGCTTCTGACTCACTTCACTAAGCATGATGTTCTCAAGTTTCTTCCATTTGCCTGTAAAAGCCTCCACATTGTTGGACTTTATAGATGCATAGTATTCCCTTGTGTATAAGTACCACAGTTTGTGTATCCACTGGTCCGTTGATGGGTATTTTGGTGACTTCCATATTTTTTCTATTGTTAGTCGTGCCGCTGTGAACCTGGGGACTCTTGTCACTGTGCTGCATTTACCATTTGAAGACAAGGTCTCATTAAGTTACTCACCCTGGGCTCTTCCTGTCTTAGCCTCCTGAGAAGCTGAGATTATAGGCATGTGCCACCATGCCTGGCTAATTTATTTTTTACTTATAATGGGATGTTTATCATGAACTAACTCCTTATTTAGACAAAGTTCTGTTTATCTGTTTCTGGTATAATACTATTATTTTTACTACTACTGATTTGTAGTGTATTACAAAACTAGGCAAAACAAGCATTTCTCATACTGTTCTGTTTTTGCCAAATTTTCTTGGGTATTTTTATACACTTTCTTCTCTGTGAATAAGGGTTTTAACTTTTAAGAAACCTTCCTAAAGGGTTACACTTTGATTGTACTGAAATTATAAATTTATTTGGGAATACAATAATTTATAATAGTAAGTTTCCTTCTCAAAAATAGTATAAAAAACTCTCTTTTTAAAATATAAGACTTCTATATAGCCTGTCATTTGAATCACATGCTACACCCCAGGTCATGGCCCTAAGCTAGTGTGAATGCTGATGATAAATTTCAAAGTGATACGACAGGCAGAATCCTAAAAATGTTTTCCAAAAGATTATAAATTCTAATTCCTATATCCCTTGATCATGGTGAGAATAACAATCAATAATATACTAAGAATTTGATTTTTCAAAAATTCATTTATAAAAAAAATCCTTATATATCATGGGGAAATCTCAGTCTTTCCCATTTCTAATATTCAACAATCTCATTTTTTTAAAATGCATGGCTCTGTTAGGATTTGCCATGCAATGCAGCTAGCCAAATGACCCAAATATTGCTGCATTTTAATACTTATTCTGTATTCATGGTAAAAGATGCTGATTTTCACTTTAGTTACAAAATTCTCACTTACATAATCGTGCAGAAAACTACCATGAATGAAAGTTAGTGGTAGTTATCTTGGATAAAGCAAACAAGAATGAGCATTACATACTGCAGTTATTTCATTATATCAGCTACTAATCTAAATCTATAAAAGTAAAAAAAGTAGCAGATAACAATATTATCATAATGGTATAGTTAATTTTGAGCAAACTTGGTGTTGTGATTTTTTTAGCAATATCACATTTTAATGATCCCAATATTTTTACAAAAAAGACAAGATTGAATCTCAAAGTCAATATGTAATAATATCTATCTTGCAGGTATATAGGACACTAATAACTATTACCAAGTTCTCAAATCCAGTATTGATTTATTTATAAGACATTAAAACATACAAGATAAAGAGGGTTATTTCAATACTTTTTCTCCATATGTGTAGTGACAAAAATGTTTTCAGGAAAATTTGTTATTTTTGTAAACTAGATACTAATCAGCAATTCCAATTCCACTAGTACAAACTGTTCTACTGTTGACCTTCTTCAAGTGAAAATATAATTTCTTATATAATGTATTAAATTTCTAAAATTTTTCATACTATAAGAAATACTGAAATATTCATATTTTGAAACAGGTTTGGGAAAATCTAGACCAGTGTATAGCCAAATCATGTAAATATTAAAAATATTTTGAAGAAAAACATACAATGGTATTAGGATAACAAGAATTAAAATGAAATAAGCTTCACCTGTATTTCTCAGTATAGTTCTACACTGTTTTAATACAATTTTTTGCACTTAGCACTTGTAAGACAGCAAATATAAAAATAAACAAGGTGGACAGCTAAGTAATATATATGAAATACAATGATTATATAGCCAAGAGGTTTGGGAGAAACATGCTGAGTTTTAACATATGAGAAAGATATAAAGAAGGGAAAACAGGGACAGACTGGAAATAATGTTAAGATAAAGGTAATATAAAATAATTACCTACTGTTAGCTTGGATTTTACATGTTATATGAAAGGCTCAGCATGGTCTTCCACTGATGGAGCTGTTGGGATGTTAGAACCTTCAGGAAGCAGGGCCCCAGGGAAGGAGGTCAAGTCCATCCTTGTGGGTAAACCCTTGAGGGTGCTATTTAAACCCTGGGCCCTTCTCTCTCCTTCTGCTTCTTGACCTGGAGAGATTTCCTCTGCCACAAGCTTCTCCTATGATATACTGCATCTCCACAGGCTCTAAAAATTCTGCCAAGTGACTAGCCTGAAATCTCTGAAACCAGGAGCCAAAATAAATCTTTCTTCTTATTTATTTCAGTTATTTTGTCATTATTTCAAAAATCGAACATACCTACTTACTAGAATTACTGAAATGATGAGTTATTTTAAAAGAAATAACACATATTGACTGAAATTTTAGAAATTCATTCTCTTTAAGTTGATTTTGGATTTCTTGGCTGTACAATACTATTCCTCTTAAATTCTAATTTCTATTAAATATACACAAAAATTATAGTGATATATTTAGAAATTTTTTCTTGAAGCTTTGACAGATGGTTTATCAGCAAGATGGACAGATGTCTCATTTATTATTGACTTTCTTTGATTTTCCCCATGGTCTTTGACTTAGTAAACAAATGGTATTATTTAACTACCAAGGTGTCCCTGCATGTTGCTGGGACAACATTTATTTAAATAACAGTTGTGAGGAAAGCCTGGCCACCTACCTGAAAAAACACCTAGAAAAGAGAACTCTTTCCACCTAACAGTTCAGTTATTCTTAAGCACTGTGGCTTATAACATGACTTGGATGTGAAGACAGCCTCCATACTTTGTCATCCACTTGTATCTTGGTGAAAAAATATAAAGAAGGGAAAACAGGGACAGAGTGGAAACAATGTTAAGATAAAGGTAATATAAAATAGTTACCTACTGTTAGCTGGATTTTGCATGATATCTGAAACACTCAGCATGGTCTTCAACTGATGGAGCCATTGGCTTCTGATGTGGAAAGGAGAAACATAATATTTTGTGTGTGGAAATGCTCCATGAAGGCAGCTGTAGTTTCTGTTTCTTTTCTACTATCTACTGCAATTCCATTGTGAACTCTCTTTTTTTTTAATTTAAATTTTACAGTTTTAATTCTTAAAAAGGATTTGGTAAAGGAGAAGGCAAACACAAACAGAAATAAGACAAGTATCTCAAGAAAACTAAAATGACAAGGCAGACAGCAAATCAAGAAAGATGTAAAGAAAAGATGATTATGGTGATGAGAGCAGGACAAATTCAGTTCTCATGTTACCCTGGTCTTAGTCCACTTGGGGTCCTGCAACAACATACCTCAAATGGATAACACAAAGACTAGAAATGTGTTTCAAACAGTTTTGGAGGCTAGCAAGTCCAAGGTCAAGGCAGATCTGGTATCAGAGGATGAGATTTCTGGTTCATAAACCCAGGTTCTTTCTGTGAACTCACATGGTGAAAGGGATGTGTTCTATCCGAGGCCTCTTTTAAAAAGGAACCAATCATTTTTTATGAAAGCGCTTCCCCTGTGGCCTAATCATGTTCAAAATGCTCCACCTCCTCAAATATCATTTCAATAGTGAACATTGGAACAGAGGAATTTTGCCCCTGCGCGCGCGCGCGCGTGCGCGCACACACACACACACACACACACACACACACACACACACACACACACACACACAGAGTCCTGCTTCTTAAAAATAAGGATAAAAATAAAACATAATTACTTGGATGAAAAATGCATTTAGAGTAGAAAAAGAAAATGATGTGCTGAAGCTTAAAACAAATGACTACAGATATAGACAAGAGATTATTGCTGATTTTAGGCTGAATTAGCAGCCTTAGGTTTACCAAGATTTTTTTTAAAGATGGTCAGGGGATTTCAAATGGTCAAAATAATTAAGTGATCTTTATCCCAAGTTATTAATGGGTATATACATGTAGGCTCTAGGCAAGGTGCAAGTCAATATTATCAAAATTATAAAAGACTTTAAATACAAAAAGTAATATTTTAAAAAGTACTATGTATTTTTTCAGGATTTCTTTTTGAAATTACACAAATATTCCTTTACCTAACTAATGGTTGAAAAGTCTATAGTAAATTGGCAATTTATTCAAATCCAGCTATCAGATATATAACTTTTTTAAGTGAAAGAAAATGTATTAATATGTAGCCTGTGGATCGGAACACTGCCTGCTCCTGCTATTGGAGGAGGTAGAGAGCAGAGACTGATGACAAAGAGGCAGAAGTTACTTTGTGTGGTACTGAAAGTGTCACACCTTGATTGAAATGAGGGTAATACAGACAAAATCACCCATCAAAACACACTGATATACATCAACTAAATCTGTGTATATCATGTAAGAAAATGTAGCTCACTACTAACAAAGCACAAAATTATTTTTTGCTTTTCTCTACATTTTTATATAGAATACAACTGCTATCTGAGATTAAATGTATTTTAACTTTATAACATACAGATACGCAACTCTCCTTGGTATGTGGCTGTGTGTGTGTGTGTGTGTGTGCAGAAAGACAGGTATTTCCCCTCAGTAAAGTGAAACAGTACATTAAATTTTAAATACTGACATGTGGCCACAATAGTCACAAACAACTTTTGTAGGGTAATGATCAAGAGTACAGTTAAAAACAAGGATTCTTTTAAAATTATTATTATAATGTAAAATGAATCTTTTTCATGAAGCAAAATAATTTATTGTGCTTGACCGAAAAACTAATTAGAGGCAAAGTCCTTTAATCTATTTCTTATTGTATGTGTATCACTGAAATGGGATATAATAGCTGCTATCAAGACCAACTTCTCTAGACACAAGAATCGCCTGCTTACGGATCCCAGTAGCTTCCATTATTTAAATCCCAAATGTTTCTGTTTATAGACCTAGCAATATAGTCTTTTTCCTTTTTATTCTTTGCCAATGGAGTTAATAAGATAAAGCAAATGAATTAGGATACTCGTGAAACAACATAATCAATTCAATTTCTTTACCAGCACAGTTAGTTTCTGTGATTTAATTTTAATACTTTATTTATATTAGAACAAAGTACTTAGGATTAAGTCAGTGTTTCCACTTAACACAGTTCTAAAATACATTATAATAACTATCAAGTAATTGATAAACTTGTAGATATACTATGACTTTGGGGATAATTTCAGTGATTTGTATAATTCAAATCATTTAAATTTCTACAGTGAAATGATGATGAATTATTAATGAACTATGAAGTTTTACATGTGGCCAGAAATTCAAATAATCTATCACTTCTTTTTAATAACTGTTTAATCTTGAACCAGAAATAACAGAAAAAGGACTCATCAACCTAAGTAAGATGAATGGAAGCCGGATAAAGTCCAAGGAAGAGTAAATAATAATACAAATTACGAAATGATTAGAAAATGGCTTGCAAAGAAACCATAGGATAATATCGATTATTGTAGAACAGAAGGCTTGTGTAGGAACTAATATGTTTATTCGAATACTTGAAGTAAAACAATGGGAACAGAGGCCTTCAGTAGCCTCTAGCCACTGAGAAAAACTTCTGAAATGATAAACTCAATTTGCTGCTTTACAGTCAGGTACCAAGAAAAATACCACTACAGTTTGAAAAACTTGATAGCAAAAACCAAAGGTATTATAGATTGTCAGAGAACTGGAAATGTATTCATTCTGGTTTTTACTGTTTCTACATGCGATGTTAATTGCAAAAGTAGTACAAAAACTAAGTGAAATCCATTATTTCTGAAAATGTTTTGCTGTGGAAATTTCTAAACATGGTCATTCATCTAATACATCTGAAGTGACTATGTCATGCCCACGTCCATGTACAATAGTCCAGCTTCTTGCCACAGCATCTACATTGTTTTCAGGAGGGAGAGTAGGGGTGGGAGACTTCTTGGCCCCTAGTATCTCTTTTGCCAGTCTACAGATCAGCCAGTAATATCAGGAAATTACCCATGACCATGAATATCTCTCTGCCATGAGTTACAGGGGTCCGAGAATAATGCCCCTGGCTTTCTCACTCCTCACTCAAGTGGAATAACTCTTGAGATACAGTATAATACTTGCTCTCAAATTTCTCCAGTGGGATACATCTTTAATTATAGTTGTACTGATAATGTGTATAATAATTAAATCTACACTGAATAAAACCCTTTCAGTCTTAATTTGCAAATATTGTATGATATTTTCAAAGATCACCTTTCGAAAACACTACTGATACTCAAATTTTTGTTCAAGGTCTGCTTCTTTATTGTCCAAATTAGGGCAATATATATGTCATTTCATGTAATATCTCTTAACTGCTTCTATCTTACTTAATGGCCTTTTATATATATATATATATATATATATATATATATATATATATATATATACATACTTTTATTATTTTATATACTTAATGCTTTCCCATTTTATTGATATATATCAGTGCAATACATAAAATTTACATTGATCTTGAGTATTTTGTGTATATGCATAACATGGCTAAGTTAAAATGGATTCCCAATTTTCAAGTTACTTTTTAAAAACCTTCATAATAAGAAATAGAAAACACTCATACAATCCATCTTTCATTGTTACATTAAAAAGTAATAGTATCAAAACATATATTTAATGCTACTCATTTTTGTTGCCTGTTATCTCCTGCTCTCTCTTTAAATCATGCAAGTGTAGGTAACAAGATTCTATGAAATATATGAGAGGTACTAGAGATAATGTTGCAAACAACTAACCCCATGACTATCACATGAATACCAGACAATGAAATAACTATTTTCCTGTTCTATGACTTTTTTTTAAGACTTCTTTCCCCAAAATCAATTACTGTCTACCTTATTATTTTACAGCACCTAAACTCATTTCATATCCCAGGAGATTACAGATTATTAACATAAAAACATGAAGCTACCGAATGGAAAACCATGACAAAACTGTTCATAATTAGATTACAGCCCTCTCAAAATTTCATTTTCAGCAATATAATTTTAAAGTATTTTTAATTACAAAGTAGGAATGTTAGTTTTAATCTCCTGTGTAGCCATAGCCATGTTACTTCATTTCTGTGAGACTGAATTTCCTTAACCTTAAAACAAGAAAGTTAAATAGATTTGTGTTATTCCTTCTGTTCTTCTCGGGTTCCTCTGAGACAAAAGAGGTGTGCGAAACTGAAGTTCTAAGATTCCCAGCCTTGTCATACAAAAGAGCTCTGGGAATATCACTTCTATGTACAAATTTATTGTTAGGAGGACAAAGAAAGAAGGGTGAAAGAGAAATGTAGCAGGAGGTAGCAAAAAAAAAAAATCACAGGAAAAAGCAACATAAGAAGCAACTTTAAGCTAGTTGGTAGTCATTAGGATGGCTACACCAAAAAGAAAGACAATGGGGAGAGAGGGAGGGAAGGAAGAAAGAAGAGAGGGGGGAAAAGAAAGTAACAACTCTTTCCAAAGTGTAGAAACTGGAACTCATGTTTACTAACTGATAGGGATGTAAAATGGTGCGGCCATTATTTAAAAGGATATCACAGTTCCTAAAGAAATTAAAAATAAAAGAGCTATATAAAACAGCAATTTCATTTCAAGTATACATTCAAAAGTACTGAAAGCTGGGCTTCAAAGAGTTGTCTGTAAACTGAATTCCAGAGCAGCATTATTCACAACTGCTGAAAGGTGAGAGCCAACTGTCCCATAGAAGATGAAAGGCTGAAGAAATGTAGCCTATCCATACAATGGAATATGACACTCAAAGGAAAAAATTCTGGCACAGGCTACAACATGGCTAACCTTTAAAGATATGCTAAATGAAATCAATCAATCACACAAAAGACAAAACCATGATTCCAGTCCTATGAGAAATTACTGTAATTATAATTCACAGAAATGAGATTACAACAGTGATGATGGAAAATTGTAAATTTTATAATGGATAGATAGTTCAGTTTTGCAAAATGGAAGTTTTGTGAACCAGCTGGACAATCATGTGAACGTACTTAACAGTACTAAATTCTCTACTTTAAAATGGTTGTGATGATAAATTTTATTGAAATTTTTAAAAATCCAGGCTAAAAAAGAAATCAAAAGACTGGACTTCATGGCATTTAACATTTAATTCACAAGAGACCTAGACATCTCCATATTCTTTGAATAAGCATTAGTAACAACTCTATAACTGTATAGCAACAATTATATAATTTAATTTCATTCATGAATTTTGTAACACTGTTCATGAGTGAAATTAAAATCAAGATGTTTATTCTAGACATACTGTCCATAACACTCACAGTATGTATATTATGACCATTAATCTCTATGATCCAAAAAATGAGCATCAGTGACATAACACTCATTCATGCTCTCTACATAGATACATCAACGTATTGCCAAAATGTTGGAAATCTTATGGCCAAAGAAAAAAAATCTTCAAATTTAAGATGACTTTTTCTCTCCCCAAAGCTGTCCCCTCCACTTAGAAAGCCACTAACTCCCAGGCATGCAGAAGGGCAGCTTCTTCTCTTCTCCTGTAAAGCAAGCCCTAGGGTCCTTTCCCACATGAGACTGTGTCCAGCTGAGCTGTGCAGTGCCTGTCTCCACCGTCTCTCTGAGCTTCCGTAACATCTCTCACACTTGGAGCACACTTGTGCTTTCTCCCTCTCTTGTGGCACACTGCAGCCACTATATATGTTAAATTGAGTCAAATCTTTGTATCATCTAGCCATAAACCGTCAGGTTTCTCAACACAAACTGATGAAATTTCTAAAATAATAAGTCTCATCATTATTGCAATATGTATTTCATATCGAAAATCTGTAACTTTACTTTCATTATGAATTACTTTGTTTTTACTCATGGTGGTTTTAATATAAATTTCAAAGATTACTTATACCTATGTAAATGCATTGTAGAAATCTATCCAATTAAACATCTACTTGTTAAAAAATAAAAGTGGAAATGAGTAATAAACTATAAGTGATCGAAAGTAATAAAGCATATATAGCTGGCCAACAAGTAAATAAGAGGCTTAACATAATTCACCATCAGAGATATCAGAGATACCCAAATTAAAGCCACAATACAATATCACCATACAACTCACTTTCATGAGTAACATTTAAAATATGTCAATAGCAACAAGCGACCTGAGCTTGCTTCAACAAACCTATATATCCAGGACTTTGGATGAGCTTTGCTTAAGCAATTGACTTAGGGGAACAGTGTCACAAAATAAAAAATAAATAAAAATGGACTGGTGATGCAGCTCAATATTAACACCCTAGACTCAATCCCCAATATCACAAGAAAATAAATAAATACATAAGTAGATAAATAATAAAATAAAAAATAAAGTTAGTGAATAAAGCATTCCATACTATGATTACGATGTTTACACAGATCATTTCCCCCTTAGTAAAAATTTACTAATAATGTATGTACATATTCTACTTTACTAACAGAAGAATACACTTTGCAAAACATTCAGAAATAGAAATTATAAAATAAAAAACTGAAGATCAAACATTTAAACATCTATTGTTAATTGAAGTAATTTTCTTAGCTAATTTCATGCCACAGTATGAGATGTTTAAGTAGCCACCATAAATCCATGTCAAAAATCTCATTAGAATTTAGAACTTTCAAAACCATTTTTTTACTGAGTACTTTCAACTTGTTTTATGACTATCAAAAAATTGAAAAAAAATATTCATTTGTTCTCTTCCTTTTACTTGCAATCTCAGTGCTACCTTCAATCTGTAGGCTATACGCAGAAAAGCCTGTTGTTTTTCTCATGCATGAATTACAGAATTGATATCATACAGCTTGAGGAGGCAATGCCCCCTAACTGAGTTGGCCTCTTTTTCCCTCCCTCCTACCCTTGCCCTGTGCCCTCCCCACCTCCCACTCCCAGATTTGTCCTGTTCCTAGCAGTCTCTCAACCTTCCTTCTAACCTCTCTCTCATGTTGGCATCTTTGTACACAATTATTTTTGTAAATTTCCTAAGAGAGACATTTATCGATAGTCTTTGGTGTTTGGTTCATTTCATTGTGCATGATTGATTCCAGGTGGCCTCATTTTCTTTTTTATTATTATTTGTTACATACACGAATTCCAAATTCTATAGAACCTTAGAAACATGGCTTGGTGACTAAATGGCCATTTACACCAATTTTGCCTTCTTTCTCCTTCCTTCTAAACCTCGCCCTGTGCCTTCCTTCCTACACTCAGAGATTCATCCCTTTCTTAGCATTCCATTGCCCCTCTTTTTACTCCATCTCTCATGTCGGGGCCTTTTTCTACCATTATGTTTGTTAATTTCATAGAAGGGATGTCCATCTACAGTCAGTCTTTTGTGTTTGGTCCATTTCACTGAGAATTATTGACCCAAAATGACTTTAATTTCTTCACATCGGTCTTTCTTTATGGCTACATAGAATTCCATTGTGATAGAGAGAACATCTTTTCACCCAATCCTCTGTTGCATTGCAAGTAGGTTGTTTCCAGGATTTAGCTTTTATTAATTGTGCAGCCATGAACACTGATGTGTATGTGTCTCTGTGGTATGCTGACTTTCTTTGGGGAACATGCCCAGTAGAGCAATAGATGGATTAAATGAGATTTCTATTCTCAGCTTTCTAAGGAATCTCCAGACTGCTTTCCATAATTGTTGAACCAGATCAGAGTCCCACTAACTGTGCAGAAGTCTTCCTTTTTTCTCATGGACTTGACAACAATCATTTTTTGAGTTCTTAATGTAGGCCATACTCACAGGGGTGAGATAAAACCTCAGCATAGCTTTTATGTGCATTTCTCTGATGGTCAGGGATAATGAACAACTTTTCATGTGCTTCTTGGCCATTTGTACTTCTTTTCCTGTGAAGCTTCTTTTCATTTCAGGTGCTCATTTCTTGATAAAGTCATTTATTATAGGGGGTTTTATTTTTTTTTAATTCTTGCTTGAAATTTTGAAAATAGAAAGAATATAAAGAGGAAGGGAAGAAATTAAGATATTTAAGATATTTCTATTTGCAGATGACATGATACTCTATATAGGAGACAAAAAATTCCACCCTAAGACTCTTCGTACTAAAAAATAAATTCAGTGAAGTAGCAGGTTATAAAATCAGTACCTACAAATCATTAGCATTCTTATAAACTGCTAACAAATCCAACAAAAAGCAATTCAAGATAACAACCCATTTCACAATAATACCAAATAAACAAATAAATAAATAAAGGCTTAGAAATAAAGCTTACCAACAAAGTAAAAGACCTATATGGAGAAAACTACAAAATCCTAAAGAAAGAGATTGAAGAGAAGATGAGAAGACATCCCAAGTTCCTGGATAGAAAGAACTAATATTGTCAAAATGGCCACACTTCCAAAGCTACTACACAGATTCAATGTAATACTAACCAAAAATACTAACTATATTCTTCAAAGTACTAGAAAAAAATGACCTTAAAATTTATATGGAACCAGAAAAGACCAAGAAATTTCTAAAGCAATCCTAAATCACAAGGACAAAGCCAAAGAAATCACAATCCCAGGCATCAAAACACACTACAAAACAACAGTGATTAAATCTACATGGCACTAGTATAAAAACAGACAGGAGGTCAAGTGAAACAGAATTCAGGATACTGAAACCAGCTCAAACACCCTCGGTCACTAGATTTTTAACCGAACAATCCACTATAGAAAAGATAGCATCTGCAGGAGATGGTGCCAGGAAAAATGATTATCACATGCAGGAGAATGAAAATAGATACATATCTGTCATCACACACTAAAATCAGATCCAAATTGATCAAAGAACTGCATATCAAAATAGAAACACTGAACTGATTGCAAGACAAAAGAGGTAAAATCCTCAAAGGCATAGGGATAGGACAGGATTTTCTGAACAGAATGCCAGCTGCACAAGAAATAACAACAGGAATCAACAAATGGCACTACATCAAACTAAAAAGCTTTTGCACAGTGAAAGAAACAACCAATAAGGTGAAGAGACAATCTCCAGAATGGGGGAAAATCTTTACCAGTAACACTTCAAACAGAAAATTAATACCCATTTTCCTTCAAATTCTTCATATCTGTCTTTTTATGGCTACAGAATATTCCATTGTGATAGACACCACATCTTCTTTATGCATTACTCTATTGATGGGCAAGTAGGTTGTTTCCAGGGTTTAACTATTATCAATTGAACTGCTATAAACATGGAAAAGTATGTGTCTTTATGGTATGCTGATTTCATTTCTTTTGGAAATATGCCTAGTAGAGCATACCTGGATCAAATGAGATTTTTATTCTCAGCTTTCTAAAAAATCCAGACTGCTTTCCATAATAGTTGAACTAGACTGCAGTTCCATGAACAGGGTAGAAGTGTTCCTTTTTCCCCATGGCCTCGACGATTGCTGCTTTTTGAGTTCTTAATGTAGGCCATTCTCACTGGGATGAGATAAAACCTCAACTTTGCTTTTTCTTTTGTTTTGTTTTTTGTTTTTTTTTTTTTTTTTTTTTTTTTTTTTTTTTTTTTTTTTTTTTTTTTTTTTTTTTTTTTTGGTATTGCAAACAATGGTGTACCCAACTACTGAAAATAAAAGCTACTGAAATTAAGTAGATTGATCTAACTCAACCACAGTGGGAAACATTAATGCTCCTCTCTCAAGAAGACAGCTCAACTAGACAAAAAAAGAAAAAAAAAAACAAGATATAACAGATCTGAAGAACACTGTGGAAGAAATGGATCTGACAAACACCTACAGAGTTTTTAAATGAACAACAACAGAATGCACATTCTTCTTGGCTGCTCATGAAACATTCTCCAAAACAGACTGCATTATAGGCCACAGAAGATGATTAAACAAATATAAGAGAATTAATACAATATCATGTATTCTGTCAGATCAGTGGAATGAAACTAGGAATCAACACAACATAAAAGTACGTAAGATACTTGTCCGTATTAGAAAATTAATTCAATGAAAACTGCATAATCTATTAATTTCTCTGGGTGAAACAGAAACTGTGAAAAACAAGGGCAGCCAACAATTCCTATTCTCTCAGGAAGTCTCACTGATGTATGTGATACGTATCATTTTGATATCTCAGCCAAATTTTGTAATTATATGTAAAAATAGTAGGAATAGAATTCTTAATATGTTTTTCCATACTCTGAAACTACCCTTTGGTGAAATTGCAGATAGTAACCACACATCTCAGAATTTATGTTTAAAAAGTGATATGTGTGTGTAACATTTAATACTGACCATTCAGTTACAGTATTTTTAATTACTAACACTGTAGAAGGTAATTCTGTCATTACCTAATTTACTCATTAATCAGCAAATATTTATTGAGCCCTTAGTATGTGCCAGAGATACCGTGCATATAAGGCTGGACTACACTGGCAGCAAAAAAGGGTGACTTTATTTTTGAGACAGAGTCTCGCTCTGTAGCCCAAGCTGATTCTGAACTCACTGTGGAGCTCAGACTGGCCTTGGACTCACAGCAATCCTCCTGTCTCAGCCTCCTGAGTGCTGGAATTACACGCATGTGCCATCACTCCCAGTTTATGTGGTGCTGGGGAATCCAACTCAGGTACTTAGCACTTGATATAGTGCTTGCCAGGCAAGCGCTTTAACCACTGAGCCATTCCTTCAGCCCTAGTTAAGATTTTTGACCATCAGTTTATAATACAGTTTGAGGAGAAATGGCAAATACATAATTAAATTAAAATTATAATACTTCAAAAGTCTTTGAATTAAAAAGTATGTGAATAGGGAGAGTGAAACAAGATACTTAATGTAGTTTGGGAAATGAGGCAGGTTTCCCTAGGACCATTCCTACTGACCTCTGGTGGTCCACAAAATATTATTGTCATAGTCATCTATTCATTGCAATGGCAGAATATCCAACAGCCACAACTTAGCGGAAGAAAGAGTTATTTTAGCTCACAGTTTTAGAAAGTCTCAGTCAACTCACGGGTGTCTACCAACAGTGGAAGGATGCAGCATAGGCCTAACTGGACAGCTTTCCATGGCATGCTGGGCAAAGCCAAGAGAATAAAGAAGGGCCACATCAGCATATCCCTTCCAAGTCCTGTCCCAAGTAATCCACTCCTTCAGGGTCAAGCCCCAGTGATCCAACACTTCCAGGTCACACAGCCAGTAATATGCCATGCACCCATAATCTACTAAACACCACCAATTCACCACATGCCTGTAGTCCACCCCTCTGACCAGGCCCAACCTCCTAACAGCACACGGCTCCACAGCTATTCCACAACACGCAAATACATGAGGCTTTTGAGGGACTAGCCACAACAATTGTCCAGTTCCTAGCAAAGCACTTCACATGAGTCAGCGTCCTTTGTATCTCTACAGTACTTGGCAATTTACAAAATGCTGTTACAAAGATTTTCTTATTTGGTCCTTACTAAAGTCCCTGGTAATTTCTATTCAAGAATAAAGAAATGAAGACTGAGTGATAATTCTTCAATGTACCAGTCCTGTAAAAAGCTGAGAAACTGGCACAAATACACATACCATTTTGATCTCTTTTTTTCAAAATTCACATCCTCTACACACTAAAAGTATTAGCGACGAAAACATAAGTAAAAAGTACAATTCAAACTCAAGCATTAAGAGCACTTTAAA